>VZRR01003450.1:296406-325783 GCA_013398015.1 Oreocharis arfaki | reverse complement strand
GTGGGGGGCCTGGGTGTGGGGGGAGGGGGGGACCGGGTGAAGGGAGAATTAACAAAAGACAGAGTTATATTCAAGTATTTCCAAATTTTTGTGAGCCGTCATTTTCAGTCATTTCAGTCGTTTGCAGTCATTTTCGGCTTTCTTGCAATGTTAAGTATAAAACTCATTGGGACACAAAATGATCCCAGTGATGCCATCTTTAAGGTGGGCTCTTTTGGGGGACAAATCACAATGCAAACACAGAGGTGATGGAAACAATCGAGGAAACTTCCACCAATGGCACCCTCGGAGGCAAGCCGGGAGTGTCTAGCTTTTCCCTCTTTGTTTACAATATTTTTAAGGCTTTGAGTTCTCATGCAACATATATGTCATTAAATGGCTGATTCCTCTTTGCACACGTTGTGATGGCCTGTGGCAACCTGAATTAATTGTTTCAGTAGTTGATGGTGGTTACTTGCCATAATTATTATAATTTGCATTTATAAAAACTTCTTTCATCTAAGGATCTCAAAATGCTTTTGCACACATTTAATTAAGCTTCACAACATCCTGTGAGGTAAGTGTCAAGAGTGTTGTTATATCCCTTTTTACACAGGTTTCTCCAAGAAAACAAGGTCAGTCTCTAACGTGACTGGTATTTCGTTCACATCGCTCTTGCACAGGACGAGTAGCACGGCTGCAGGAATTAGGAATGCTGATCTAGGTCACTTTGCATCTCTCACATAGTTCTTGCTGCTGCCACACAGTGTGGACACACGCACTAAGCCATGGCAAACACAGTCAGAGCAGCCTCAGCCCAGATTTCCAGTCTGAGGTGGCTCTTTCCCTCCCAGGAGCACTCGAGCAGCAGAAAAGTCTTGGGAAGAAAAACAGATAAGCACCCAACACAATGCGTAAGATGAAAACCCACCTTGCAAAGATCTGCTCTTTCCACAGTTTTCTACCTTAGCATTTAAGCCTCTCTTTGCAATCTGCACACAGCAAGACGTGTCTGCTTTAGCCAAAGCCAAGAAAGCAGCTGCAGGCAATGTAAAGTCACCCTTTACCAGCCACTTGCCTGCTCTAGGAGAGGCTGCACACACTTCACCTCCACCCCCTACCAGCCTTAGACCCAACCCTATGGGCAATCAGCAATTCTGAGATCTACTAAATCCTAGATTACCACTTGACAGATATTTAAAAGTGAAGATCAACTGAAGCAAAATAGACTTGGAACTTGGGGGGACAGCAGTTTCCAAAAGCTCATTTCTTTTTCAAACATATGTCTATGTTGTTTAAATTGAACCTAGTTCTCTGTAAGGTCTGTTGATCAGCATAATAGCCCTGAGGAAGATAGGTCTAAGTAAGTGCCTGCAAATTGAGTAAGGAGTCCCAGGCCATACTTTCATGAGTTCTTTACCATCCTCATCAATTTATGTTTACATAAATTGTTTACATGTGGCAATGACCAGATTAGCTATTTGGAAAGAACTCTGCCTGTGGATGCACTTATTCCAAAATAAAAGCCACTTTGCTTTTCTAAATTAAGTGCACTTACAGGTTGGGAATGATTATTCTGAATAACTTAAGAAAGAAACTAATTTCATTCCTAAGTAGGCCATTGAGCAGAAATATTCTGAAATAATCTGTCTAATTTCTCGTGTTGATGCTTTCTAAGGCACTGACAAAGTCACAGAGTTAACAACCAATTTTGTTTTCCAGCCATTGTTTTCTTGGAGAGGGTGTGCCAGTCCAAGGCAGAGTCAGAGATTCTTTTCAGTTCCCCTGAGTCAATGTACAGGATTTATGCCGGTCCATGTCTCTCTTGTGGGGGAAGGGACGCCTGGCAGCCAGAGGAGAAGGTCTGGCACAAGAACATGCATAGTTTCATTTTACCTGATGCTGTCTGCTCAACTTTCATCAGAAGTGGGACAGTCATTGGCCTGAGCCTGCATTCTCACTAAAGCTTTCTTCTGCCTTTCTTCTCCTCCAAACTTGTTCATGCCTTCTGTGGCGTAGAACAGAAAAATATGGCAGTGACCGTACTTGACATACCTGACAGAACACAATGCCATGGGAATCCCAGCATCAGGCCCTCAGAGGGGTTTTTATTGCTGCTACCGGAAAGCTTTCAATAACTTCAAATGGGTATTTTTGGGGTATGTTTCTTTATTTGGAAGAGGGGAGGTAAAAATTCTCCTCATGTTATCTCATACTGCAGAAACTGAGGCTTGATGGGTACTACATTATCCTTTTTGGACCTCAATCCCTCCCAAAGATTCAAGATGAACTCTGCCTGCCCAGGCACCAGAGTCGGTGCCCCAGGGAATTTCTTCATATCTAAGGGATATGCAGGATGTGTACTCGCATGCCCTTGTTGCCTCTCAACTCCAGCTGTACATGTAGTTTAGCTTTAGGAACCTGTACCTCCAGTATTGCAATATCTTTTTCAGTCTCTGTCATCAAGAGTTTAAATACAGTTCAGATCAGTGTTAGTGGCCCAGCTCCAAATGAGGAGAATTGCTGCAATTCGTTATCTTGACAAATTAACTAGTCTGAGGCAATTCCTTTTTGAGAGAGATACAATTACCTAACTCTTGAACTCTAGCCTTGCTCCAATGCTATGGCATAGTTATGCACCTGCTCAAAAAGTGTGGATACTGTTTTCCCATCCATAAATACAATTCCTGCACTAGGAGCTGATTAAAAAAAAGGCTGTCTGAGGACCAAGGTGTCTGGTTGCACAGGGGAGGGAAAATATGGGAAGCGCAGGGTCCTTGTCACCAAATCACAAGAGAAGGGGCTGGCACAGTGAGTGTTGAACCAGAGAAACACATCATCAGTTGTCCCATCCTCTGTTTAGAGTCCAGCTTCCTGGTCCAGTGGAAGAAGGCGGCTTTCCTGCTCCCGATCCACCATGTAGAAAGGAGTAGCCCATTCAGACCTGAAAGCGATTTTTTTTTGGAAACAAAAAAAATCTAAGGTGTTTTCTCCCTGGGATTTAGGCAAGAATTTCTAGTTTAAATCCTTCAGTCTTTATATATCTGGTGGAAAATAGATTGCCATCAGCATTCCATTCCTGATGTGGACAGGAGCTGGTGCTCCTGGGAAGGCAGAGTGACCTCCAGCCTTGCCCTCACCTCCTGGCCTGGAGGTCCAGCTCCCTTCTGTGTTTTCTACCAAGCAATAAAAATACATCCACAGTTAGACATTGTTCTTCCAACCCAACGTGGGCAGATGCACTTCTCATCCTCTTCCCTGTGGAAAGCAACTCCTTTTGCCTCTCAGCCATTGCTCACCTGTGGGCATCATCTTTCTTTGTAGAAGAGCTCCCAGATGCTAAAAGATATCCCATAACCATTCTTTTGAACCACTACCTCTTAGAAACTATTTGGGATAAAGCTGTCCGGCAGAAGGCTTATGTTTGCCTAGAGCCTCTTTGTATGGACTTGGTGGCTGGGAGTTTCTTTGAGCTCCTCTTTGAACTCCAAGCCTTCAGCATCCAAAACATTTAACCCTCAATTTCTTTTCTGCTTTATCAGTTTGGCCAGCTTCCAGCTGGCAGCATTCATCTGCAGGCGCCCATTCTGCATCTCGTGTTTGCAGATGCATTTCTTTTTCAATTAACCCCTTGAAATGGTTTTCTTCTCCCTGGAGCCTACCTGCCTCCGGTCTGGCCGGCACTTCTCCCTGCTCTGGATGCCCGAAGGGCAGAAGCCAGGAGTGGAGGAGCTGGGTCCTTGAGCTGGAAGTGCCAAGCAGAGGGTGTGCCCCATGCACAGGCGTCGCGGAGAGCAGCTGAAGGAACACGCAGGTTCGGCACTGCCGGCTTTGCCCGTTGTGGGTTGGGGCTTGCAGTGCCAGAGGCACTTCTGCCTATGTGCAGTCTCCGGAGCATCACTTATGAATAATGAGATCTTCCCTGAATGCTTTCGCTGGGATGCTCGGGAGCACGCGCCCACATTTCCACTGCTGCAGCCTTCACCCCAAACAATGGGAATGTCTCTGCTCGCCAGCAGCTTTTCCACAGCTTTGTTTTAGAGCAGCTATTTCTAGAGAGTCACCTAAAATGAAAAAAACAAAAAAGAAAACAAAACAAACAAACAAACAAACAAATAAGAGAAATAGAGACCGTGTCTAAAGCATCACTTACCAAAGAAAGACATTGCCTAGTCGCCAGGGCTGTCCTCCCTCCTGTGCCTGCTGTAATTGCTGAGCATTAGCAGCCGTAGGTTGCTCATCCTGGCACTCCAGCTGGTTCACAGGCATCCACAGGGAGAGGAGAACCGCTCGCCCACTGCCAGGATTGCCCGGCAAACTTCACACGGGCTGGGAAACCTGATAACATCTAGAGGTGCTGCATCTCTATTGCTGAGACACCAGTCAAGCTTTTGAAGTGAGATGGCCTGAAATTGAAGCAAATCCTTGGTTATTCAGTCTCTTCCAGCTGGAGACTCATCGCGGCTTGGTACTACCACATCTGGATCACCCTGTAAGACACACCTTCTTCTTTTTTTTTCTAATTAATTAATATTGGCACCGCTGGGGTAGTTCCTAAGAAACCTGATTACTTAGGCTCCAGGGAGATATAAAATTAACTATTCAGGCTGCATAGTGGTTAGCTTAATTTTGTGTGTGATTCTACCAGAGCAAATGAGAAGCAGAGATTGAAATCTCAGCCGAAGCTAGTAAAGACTCAGCATTTCCATTTGCAGAAAGTTTTAAAGCCAGGTTTCACAGCAAGCTGCAGAAGACTGCTAAGTGAAGTATGACTGTCTAAGCTACAAGAATAAAAGCAGTTGTTTATAAATATTAGCTACTTCTTTAGTTTTATCACATAACTTTTATATAAGTTCCTAAATTTCCTGGCACACCCACTGAAACAGTTTTGCTGCTGCTAATACCCCTAGTATCCAACTAGTGAAATAATGACATGTTATGCTACTATTAAGGGTTGATTCTGCTAGTAGTGATGCCTTATCTTCTCAGGCATCAGATTGTTAAATTACAACAGAACTGGGAGATATTCAGATTTAATTTCACAATTAATCTTATCCACCTCTCTAAACAGTAACAGCTGCTCTCAATGAGTTTTAGAAGTACTATAAAACCAATATTTTGACAATTTGTATTTGTCAAATGCAAACATGTCAGCCTTGGGAATTAGCAAAACAACACAAAAATAATCTAAAAATGAAAATCCATGGAAAACTAGCTGAGAAGAAGCAAAGGAGTTTAGAGTAACATTTTTCCACACTCACAAACAAAGCTCTGTGGTTTCCCTGTGGGAATTTGTTGAAACGAAAAAATTTTATTAGAATATGTTTATTTAGAAAGAAGTTTCAGGAGAACAATTGTAGCCCGAAAAAAGAGCTGACCACACTCAAATCAGCAATGGAAGTTCCCACTGATTTTGATACCAGAAGAATTTTATGCAGTGGTTTTAGAAATACCTTAGTGTAGTTTGAGAAAACCTGGGATAGAATTATCACAACTTGATAATGTGTAAAATCATGCTCAATCTCATGCCTTCTGCAGCAGTTATTTGCCTTTTAAAAACTCCAAAACCTCATAAAATCATGAGAGCTTGCTTTCAACACGTAAAAAGAAACACTTAAATTAAAGGAAAAAAGTTGTTGCATAATAAGAGGAGATATGAACTTATTTACATAGGATTAGCTATTCAAGTATAAAAATTAATTTGTTTAAATGCCCAAGAGGAAAAATATGTGATTGTTAGTAAACTCTACTGTTTTACAGCACTCACTTGAATTAACTATTAGCATTTCTTCAGACCCTTGATTTGTTTTTCTCAGAAAAATGCTACTATTTACCTCTTTTTTTTAGTAAAACAGCAATGTGACTGGAGTCTGTGTGGTTCACTGGGAGTTTGTTGGGATATATTTGCAATTCCTGAAGCAAAAAAATAATATTTTATCTTTAGAAGGAGTTACATTTTTTGAACTTATTGAATTTTTCAGAGATCAGCATGAAGAGTTCTGATTAAATGCTTGCTTCAGCGTTTTAAAGGCTTCTTGTGTCCCTGTTGCCTAAGGAGGTCGTGCACGAGGATTGCTCTGTAAACATCAGATTGTACAGAATTGGCTCTGCGTACCATGCCAGGCACACAAAGAGGAAGTCAAATGGCTTATCTCTCACTTATCAACTAGTTTATTTTTCACGCCCAAAAAAGGCTGCTACAAGAGCAGCTGCTACTTTGTAAATAATTTAATGGCTTCTGTTAAGTAGAGCTGTCAATTTTGCAAACAATATTAAAAGGAGATTTTCGTTTTACCACGGATTTGCACGTTTTGAAATGCATTTTTATCCCTGAAAGTCCAGTGGAGGATCCTGGAGAATGGAAACAGCTTCCAATTCGCAGACACAGATTCAAAAGAGAATAGATACGGTTAAATAATGACAGATGTATGAGCAAGGAAGGCTGATATCTCATCACCTGCATGCATTACCTAGAGAGCATCCTGCTCATTAAAGCTTAAGAAAACTTTCAGTGCATTTGTAGAGAAAGATATTTGGCTCTTTCAGACAGGCGTTAGATGTAGCAATAGCAATTACCACCGAATTTTGGAAATGCAGAATATGCATTGTGTAATTGTGTGGTTGGGTGTACACGATATTATCCCAATATTGATCATGACAAATGGGATTTTTAAAAATATTTTTAGCACAAAAGATTCATATTATTGCATCTGACAAATTACTTTAATGATGAAACCACAACATTAGCACAATACCAACTCCCAAATTTTTAAAATTCAAATTGAAATCCCCAGATCCTAGCATGTTAAGCAAATAGTAGGTTAGAATTTAAAACAGCAAGAGCTTATTGTGAAATAAGCCAAAGCAGTATCCCAGATTGCCTGAATACAAAATCTTAGGTGAAACTTGGGCTAACACAAAGTCAGGTCTCTATTAAGCCCCGAAGCCTAGCCAGAGCCCTCATCTCGAAGTGAAGACCACCACCCTCTCCTAGCTCTGTGGCATTGTTGCCAAAATCCTTCCCTTTCTAATTAAAAGTGGGGCACGTTGCCTCTGGTTTGGGAAGGGCTATGTTGTTTAAACAGTGTTCCTTGTGCATTTGTTTTTCCTGCTTTAGCACTTCTCACAGGGAACAGAGTCTATGTCCCACAACAAAAATATTTACTTCTTTGCTCTATAGCTCATATCTGATGGTTTTGTGGCTTTGAACCACTCCTGGCATCTGATCCTATCAAATGCTCCATACTGCAGCTGTATCCCCAGACCAGAATAGGTTCAATGCTCATAACTTGAGGTCAGTTATAAATATTTACTTTAGATATGAAAGTGCAGAGAAATCTATTTGCACTCCCGTGGGTAAGAACCCTGCTCTTCCCCTGGTTTTGTGCTTGCAGATGACAGACTGATCTGTTTTCCATGAGATTCCCATGGATCCAGTAGCATTATTCAACAAGGTGTAGCTGTGCTACATCCGCAGCACGAAATATCAGTCACTGGCCATGCTATAATTAATTGCTCATAGCATTCATATATTAGAAATATGCCACACAAGGACTCTATACATCCAAATTGTAGCCCAGTCCACATTAAAAAGCTGCTGGGTACCACCTGAAGCACGTGCATGAGTTACACTGAAGTGACTTGGTGTGAGGGGGATTTACTCAGTTCTGATTCTCAGCAGGGACAAGAAAACACAAATCAATAGTGTGATGGAAAGAGATGGAGACAAAGTTGACCCAATTCTAATTTGTTTTTTTCTCAATACACACTCCTCTTTCAGCATCTCTCAGGGTTTTGTGTTCTGAAATGTCTCCACTCCTTGGAGGTGGGTCAGCCTTGGGAGTGATGGCTGAGGAGAAATGGACATTGTATGTTGGTAAAAGTTTCTAACTTTAGGGGGTAAGTTATGTAGGCCTTAGATGTTACTGGAAAAAGAAAAAAAGAGAAAAGAAAAATTAATTACAGCTGCCTGACTCACACTGTACATCTGAGCTTTGACATTTTGCAAATTAAAAGGTTTAACATTGTTTCATAACAAAATAAGGCCAATTAGAGAGGGAGGCTCTTCAGGACCAAAGACTCCGTTCCAGGAGGAAGCGCAGCAGTGAGAGTTGTGTTCCTGTGCAGAGGCTGTCAAAGTTTGTGCCACAAGACCTTCAGTGGATTTTGCCTAATTACTTTTTCCCCCCATCAACAGGAATTTTGTTTAAGCCCTTTCCCAGAGTTCTTCGTGTATATGAAAAGCAGCTTCTCCTGAACTTTTACAAGTTCTCAGTATTGTTCCTCTCCTTCTCTTGGCTTCTCACTCTGCAAGGCTCCAAGGAAAGGTCTCCAGAGAAGCCTCCCTTACTTGGAGGGAGTTGAGTTTCTGAGATGTAAAGCATTTCCTGTACACCTATTATCCCCCCTGCTTTTATTTCTCTTTGGAATTTTTTATTCAAGATGGAAGAGAAATTGCACCGGTGCTGGTTTAGCACCTTCATTTATTGTGGTGTGGGTGTGCTTGCTCGAGGTGTGCTGCCTTCAACCGAGTTGGCCATTTTCAGCTATTCCCACATTGCTCCGCCTGTGGGAAGCAGCAGCACAGACAACATCAGCTACCTGGGAAAGCCAAACCTTGCCACGCTTCACGCTCCCTCACACCACGGATGCCAATAATATTTAGGTGGCATGAGGAGTAGGAATAGTCCACAGCAATCCTACAGCATTGGATTTTTAGGACTCGGAGGTTCAGAAGCGCTTACGAGGAGATTTGCCCTGCCAAGCCAGCAAGCGTTCTGGGTCTCCAGAGAAAATGTAAACCAACTGCGTGGCAACCCTCGCCAGGGTGTTACATCCTCCCCGCTGCCCACAGTGCCACCATGGGTATCATGCAGATTAGCTTATACAGGATCCAAGAAGGCAGAGAACAAGGAGAGAAAAACAGGATTAGAAGAGGAAAAAATGCAAAAAGGTCTTACGATTTTGAGAAAAATCTTTTAAAGCCTTTATCTGTAACAGGATTTTTCTTCCTTCATCCAAACTCTGCTCGCCTGCCATTTGATTAAATTTTTTAATTTTTTATTTTATGTCTCACACCTAGAATATGCAATTCCTCCTCTATATTTTTAAGTGATTCAGATATTTTTAAACAATTTCCTTTACCGAAGGGCTCAGACTGGAGCCCCACAACACTCATTGTGAATTGGATGCCCATGCTTCACCTACTGAAGACTTCAGGTCTTGGTTGTGAACCAAAATATTTTAGAACAAAGCTGAGGGAAGTCTTTATTTTTAAAGGAAGGAGTTGCACATGCCCTTCTGGGGAACTAGTCTGATTGATAAGACTTTGATCCCTATGAAAACAAGAAAATGCTCATGTTCAGCAGCCTTTGGCAGCCAGCTGGACCTTCTGTAGTTGACAATTTAGAGAAGGCATTTCCTCCTTGCTAACTACAGCCAATACACACTCAGTTTCTGTCTTTCAAAAACTCTTGGACCTGTTTCTTGTTGCTGGTCATTGGCTACTGGGCCTCCTTTTCAAGGGAAAAGCCAAGGGTGAAAGCTGTGGAAGCATATGGGTTTCCATTCAGTTTAATCCATCGCAAGAGAGGACACCCTTTTCCTTATGGACATCCAAGGCAAACAGTTGGCAGCTTGGTTGGTACTTTCAGACTCACTAAGTGTGATACCCTATCTTGATTCATCTTAACAGAACTTCTGGGGCAGTCAGACAAAGAAGACCCATCTTGTGAAGCTTTCACTGACCAATCTCCAGAGCAGGGAGGAGAGTGCAACCTTCCTGCTCCCCACCCTGCTGACAGACTACCAGTGCAGAGCTGCTCCTGCAGGTGAGTTGTGAATAGTTTTGAAATGTATGTTTGATATTCTGAACCTTCCTGACAGCTGCAGTTGTTGTCTGCATCATGACTGCAAACACAATAAAACATTTAGACACTAAGGAGGAACTAAGAAAAACCTGGAAGCCCAAAGGACACGGCATGGACACAAAGAAATCCTCAGAAAGAGAGAGTTTGCAAGCTTTTAACACACACTAGCACAACCATTTTCAAATTAAATAATTTGGTCAAAGGCAGCCTTGCTTGTTGAATGTGGAGAAAAGAGAAATACAGCAATGGAAACGCAGCAAATTAGCAGTTGCAGGTGGTGAACAGAACTTTTAAAAAGCTGACATGATCTTTGCAGATTTCTGTAAGCACATCTCTAGCCTGTGGTCAAAACCCCTGGAAAGATCTTTTGAGAGTGCCGTTTTTCTGAAGTTGATTAAAACCTTGAGCTTAGCTATGAGAGAAACAACAGTTCTGATGACTGGGGGTTTTTTCCAATGCTTTCATTGCACACCACCTTGCAAGGGATAGGAAATTAGAAAGAAATAGCTCTTCTGTGAAGATTCAAAAAGCATTTGTTTCTCTTATTTTTGTTCATGCATTCTTGATAGAAAGGAGCAGTTATTTGTTCCCAGTGAGTATATAAATGTGTAATATATAGACTTATTTTTATTTTCTATGCCTACTGTATGTAGGAATGTTTTTAGTAAATCTGGTGTATGTCATTGAACTTCATGTGTTCATCCCAACCATTTGTACATAACTGTGCTGAACACACAATTCATGTGGACAAAACATGCATTTCCTTCTCCTTCTGGAAATCTGGTAACTAGTTTTCTGTCTCCCCTCAAATGGGCACGTTGAGCTTTTTCAGTATTCAGTGTTATATCCATTTTACCAACTGCACATCATGAGTGAAGTAATTATTTTAAATATTGCCTACAGATTTTAGGATACGGGACACGCTCTAGAGCTTTCAGAGCTATCTAATGGGTTTGGAGGTGCGGCCTGCCTTTAAAAATACAGTGCACAGTTACTCCTTCCCAACTTTTGGGATGAAGATACCACCATATTGATATGGACAAATAATAAAGACAGTCTCCATGCTGCAGACTGCATTGTCTCCAGAGGGCTCTCCAAGTGCTCCAATAAAAGGAGCTCCTTTAGCAGTGCACCAGAGCAGAGACTAATCCCAACACGCCTCTGATCCCAAGGTATAAACACGCTATCCTCCCTCCCTTCAGCTCACCTCTTCCCTTTCAGAGGTTGCTATGACTCACACATCTCTGGCAGTCCCACGTCTGCCTTTGTCAGGCGTCTCGGGGGAGAGACTGAGAGTTCAGCCTTGCTCCGACTCCTGGGCTCCCCACCCGACCACGTTTGCCTGCACCATAGTATGGTGGGTCACCATAAGCTGCTGAGCCTCAGGAGTGGTTCCTTGCAATGGCCAGAGCTGCATGAACAGGTGGGATTTCCCAAGGCTTTTGGTTGGAGAGCATAAAGCAAGCTCCCACCCATGCACCAGCTCCTCCGCCTGCGGACACCTGGAGATGCCGCTGACCTCCGCCGGGAGAGGCCGAAGATTTTGATTGCCTCTTGAAATGCTATGGAAGAAAACTTCTCACGGCTCTCCTGGCTGGCCACAGCTGCTTGTAGCCTGCCAACAAGAATTTAGGTTTCGAAGGCACTCCCTGTGACAACACCAACCAGCTGGGAAGGTCACCTGCTGTGGCACAGGTGACTCCAACAACTTCTTCCCTGTGCTTAAAGAAAGCCACAGAGGGTTGCAAGCGCCCGACTGTGGCTTGGTTTGCCTCCAGTTTCACAGAGTTGTTCTACAACATATCTGCTGCCAAGCCTGCATCAGACTTCTTCACATGAAGAAATCTCTATTAAAAAAAGGAAGTTTTGGTGTTGGGACCCTACATAAATAGGGCCATTCTGTGATTCTGTGGTCATTGCAATGTTTCAGCTCTCTGTTCAAGATACTCCAGCATTACCAGAGATTTCTGGGTTTGTAATTGGCTTCCTCTGGGTAGCAATGGTTCCTGTAAGACACCACACCAGGACTTTGCAGTTGTTCAGCAAGAGTATCCAATGGCTGTTCTTTCTTCTTTCAGAGTCTTTGGTTATCTGCCTTGGCTTTACATCTTTGTACCAGCTAGTCACACCGATAACTGCATTACTGCATTTCTAACACAGCCACCCCTGTCAGTCCCGGATGCTGTCCCAAATCTATATTTCACTCCACTTCCTGGAAGCTCATCTCCAGCACGTACTTCCTTCTTTCTTGTATTTCAGCTTTTGGAACAGCTGAGGTGTATCTCATGCGTTACACCTAGGTAGAAGTCATGAGCAAGGGCACTGTGAAGACTAGCATAAGACACTTATGTTTCACTTGCTTAATAAACCTTGTTTCTGATGCCCTTCAGGATGTTTGACATCTGCATATGTGTAACTGGAGCCCAGTTTTCAGGCTGTGTGATTAAAAAATCACTTCAACTAACTCTTCACATCATCATCTCCTTTACTTAACCAGGAAAGCTATAGTCTGGGACGAAGACAGGGACAGCAAGCAGATGGAAAAGGCTGGAAACAAAATAATAATTTATAAAACAATCTCAAGGGTTTATTTCTTTGAGAATTTATTCTTGTTATAACTCCATGATGTTTTATGGAAGCAGCAATAGCATTGTTGCCAGTGGAGAGCTGTAGTTAACTTCCTGAGCCAGCCACACACATACAAAGTTATGGGCAGTAAAGATTTCAGGACAACATTCCAGAAAGCAGCATTTCATTTGCTGCCTGATTTCTTTCACTCTAACATAAAAAGGACAGTTAAACACCACCAGCAATGCACAGTCCAGTGAATAATTTTATAAGATAAGGATAATAAAGATAAAGATCTCACCTCTGGCTTACATTTGGCATTGACCATTGCCTTCTCTCCTTCCAAGTGTCGGCTATGTTTTAGCCTGGCCCTCCTCGTCCTCCCATTATTCTTGTTATCTGTTTATGAAAACATTTTGATCAGCATAACCCTGCAGCAGAAGCCTGTGCTTGAGGAGAGTATTTTGGATGCCATTGTTCAGAGGACCAAGGTAGCATGCTGATCCTCTCAGGCACACAAAGGAGCTGATCGACTGCCTGTGAGATACTCTATTTTTGGGTGAGTCTACCAGTGAGTGCCCGTGACCATGCCAGAGTTTGGCACCGGAGTCACGCAGGGCTGTGACTGTACTCACTCCTCTCCCACTGGCCTTGGTAGCTGCAGTGTGGGTTTCCTCCCCATCAGTGTGTCATTCTCTTTCCTTACCATAGTGTGTTGTGGGCTTAAATATCTTGCATTTGTTGGCAGTGTTGGGCTGTGTGTGAAGCTGGGTTGGAGGGGTTTGTAGCTCATTATCCACCTACCTAGTCTCCATCTCCCAAACCAGAACTACTCCCATTTTAATTAGGCTATTATTTTAATACAAGTGATTAGGATAGAAGGCAAAAGTGTTTATCGTCACAGTGATTTTTATTGTAAAACTTCCTTGTTGATTATGTGCTTAAAAATACATACATTCCTACTTCTCTGCAAGGTTTTTATTTAAGTTCACGAGCATATACAGTACAAGTTTGAATATTTTGGATCTGTAGCATCATTTACCAAACTTTAGAAAGTTTTACAGCATCTTTCAGATCTGCATATGTTGGTTATTAAATCAGTATAGAGGGAGGGAATTAGAGTTATCTGCCAGCATCCCCTTTTGTGTGTCACACAGAAAAACCCAACATTAAATGGATTTCTTATTCCTATTTGACTGTTCTGTGCAATGCGAATAAGCATTCATCACCGTTACGGCACTTCTGTTTGTTCTTCCACCTTTTTCAAAAGTCCTCTTTAGCCGGGAAGTAAACCCAGTCAAAATAGCAGGAATATAGGCTGAGAAATAATGTCTGCCAGATCCAGGTGTAATCCCACCAGCTGCTCTATCTGCCTGAGCAGTCTTCAGTTCCAAATTAACTCTATTAATGGGTGTGATGCAGGGATGTGGCGGTGTGGTGTAGGAAGTTCATGTCAGAAGTGGGATCCAGCAGCTCAGCAGTGCTGCTCCTGCCTGGTTGCTGCAGCCTTCCCTCTCTTTCCTTCTCTTCCTTCTCATTCTTTGCCACTGCTCAGCCCAGGAGCTTCATGTGCCTCAAGAATGTAACAGCAGGCAGATACAGATGGCTTTGTGCAAAGTTGCACTCTCAATTTCTACCTCTGTAAAACTGAGATAATACGTTACCAAATTCAGAGGGGCGAATTAATGTGCATACTGCACCTTGAAAACACAAAATTAACTCTTCTTAGCCTGTAAGTACTCAAGATGCATCGAGGTGTGCTCCATGGCCTCTTGATTCCAGACAAAGGTCCTCTTGATTAAATTAGATTGCTAATGTATTAACGCATTAGCACACTTGAAGAAAGAAAAGTTTGAAAAAGCAATTTGGCTTCATCACATGAACGGCGTGTATACTTAATGGAAATTTTTCCAGCATTCACAAAACAAAGAAAAATCAATAAAATGTCTGCCAACTGTTCCACTGAAAACATTTTATAATCTATAGCACCGAGAATCCCGAGCCAAGATAAACCAGCGTTGCTGACAGAAAATACTGACAATTATTTTACATTGATTCAACTTGGCCCAGCCCAGACTGACCTTGTTTATTCATCTCAGTCTCTTAATTCATATTAACTTGGCATCAAAATGGGACATGTGGCATGTGGGCTGAAGACCCATTTCTGTATCTTAGACTCAGATAAATGCAGTGCATTGAGTACTTCCAGTGCCTTGAGCTCTTAGGTAGATTTATATGCATTAGACAGAACTGGTTAAGTTCCTTTTATCCCCGCTGGGCTTTTCATGTCTGTTGACTGTAAAACTAGAAGCTCAGTAGAGGTAACATCTTCTTCTAAGCCTTTGGATATACATGAAATCCTCCCAGTACTGGTCAATTTTAAAGACACATCCAAAGAGGATGGAGGGTTTTAAGCTCTTTTAAAGTATAAAAATAGAAGGGTTATGGCAATTTGGCAGCCAAAAAAGCAATTTGCGGGTCTCGGCAGAATCCGGGGCTGCGTGTAAGAAAGCTGATCAAGACACTACGGAGGAGATAATGGGCTCGAAGAGCAGAAGAATCCCCCGCTTTTGCAACCAGCATAATCTGGTCTCCAATGAAGTTTCTTAGTTTCTTATACTGAACCAATAAAGCTTAGTGTGATGGGAGAGTTGCATTACTGCAGCTTAAAAATGTCTCGAGAAAGCTGATGAGGAGAGGAGCTTTTAGTTGCTCTACATATGCCCAGCTGCTTGCATAGCTGTCACCCGACTGGTAGTGGGAAGACAAAGGCACAAGCAAAATCTGAGCTTTTTCTTTAATTATTCATGCTCTCATCAGTAATAAAGGGCTTTTGATGCCTGGAATGTATTATTTGTGTTATCAAAGCTGAGTGAGATTTTGCACTGTTGCAGTGAAGAAATTGGGTGCTGCACAAAAGCGTTCCCATTTTTATTCTCACAGCTACACCGCTATTGTACCTGAAAGCCTCCCTTGAGTAAAACACTACTTAAGTCAAACATGACTACATCCACAGAGAAGGAAAAGCTGCCCAAATGACGAGAATCCTCCCAAAAGAGCTCCCAGTTGGCCTGGGATTGGATGTTTAGTTTATTTTCTCTACTTGACTCGTTCTTGATGGAGGCCATGCTCTCTTGGATTTCACTGAGCGCTTGGCAGGTTGCGGATGGCAGGACGAGTAGCAAGTCAGCAAGCCAAGATGGCACAACATGGCCTCCAGGTTTCCAGTTCCACTGCACTGGGAATGGATTGCCTTTCCACATGCCTGTGTAAGCAGAGATTAATGTCGAGTGAAGAAACCAAGACTAGCAAAACCAAAAAAAACCAAAAACCAAAACAAAAACAAAAAAACCCCACCAAAACAAATCCATCAGCATTTTCCACAACACATAGCTGGTGCTTTCCTCCCTGCACCTCCTTCACAACTTGGATTTCAGTGATGAAAGGGGTGTAGGGACAAGAATTACAGAAAATCAGTGCTGTATTTTGGGTCTGATATCCTCCTCTCCTGGCATCTGCCCAGCTTCTTCCGTGCAGGGCTGCCAACAGTGCCTGGTGCCTGAAATGCGTGTTGCACATCCCCAGCCTGTCCTGCTTAACAAAACTGTAATTGCTGCAAAAAACACCAGCTTTATATCTCATCTTTGAATGACAGGACTTTGGTGGAGCAACTACACGGCCGAATGAGCGATCCTAGGGACACTCAGTCAACAAACCTACTGGCACTTGCTAGAAAAGAGCTGCAGTTTGTAGCCAGGAAGTTACACAGGCTGCTGTATACTTGAAAAGATAGAAAACAAACAAAACAGCTTTGCTCTGCTCTGCAGTGTCTCCCCAGCTCTGCAGTCATTGCTCCCTCCCCTTCTATCACTTCTGTTATGTTTTCCAAGACCCACCAGCCGCAGACAGGCAGAGGACACTGAGCCTGGAGCGGATGGCCACGCCACCTCCCTGATCAGGAAAACCTTTTCCAGCAACCAGGAAGGTAAGTGAACAAGTCTCTTTCAAATATGCTCAAGGGGATGAAGCTAGAAATATTGGTAATTCATATCTTGAAAATTCATTTGGGTCCGGGAGGAAACACAAGGCAGTGGCATTGCAGCCTGAGCTCGGTGTGTGTATTCCTAGCAGGGGGAGGCAGGAGGACTCAGCTGCTGGCTCATGAAAGGTAGAATAAGTCAACCAATCACCTGAATCTCCTTATCTTGCAGCAGTATCCGTGATTTAACAAAAACAGGCAAGGTTTGTTGCTCTCGGCCGTCGTGGCTCTGTTACTCTGTGCAGGAGCCAGCAGCAGCAGAGCCTCCCCGCTTCCATGGCTTGGGAAGCAGCAGCTCACACGGCTTCTGCGGGGCTCTGGAGGAGGCGAAGGCGGCTGCCTTGCTTCGGCAGCGCCTGGTATCCCCATCACAGCAGAGCCCAGGGAGTGCAGCAGCTCAGCAGAGGAGCAGCCCAGCACGAGAAGGCCGTGGTTAAAGAGCTGTCCCGTGAAGGCAGCCGGGCAGGGATAGGTCAGAGTGTTTGCACAAGGGGCGAGACGGGGATTTTTATCTCCTGCCCTGTCCGGGTGTCCCGTCGCTGTACTGACAGGTGGGTAGGAACGGAGCCAGTCTCCAGGCGCCGGGAGGTGAGGTGGTTCCTACAGCCGCAGCTGAAAGAGATCGTTTCAAGCAGGCCAGTGTTGGATACACCTCCAGCTTGCAGTGAAGCCGAGCTAGCAGCTTGCCACCGTCACAATGGGACAATTCTGCTGCCCCCTCTCCACCTCCTTCCCCCCAAATTCATGGGACCATGCAGGGAGCCGACAGCACATTAACCCAACCCAAAAAAGAGCTATTAGTTTTCTTTCCCGTGGGCTTTTGTCCACCCCACAACTGACCTGCCCTGTGTGGGAATTAGAAGACGCCACAGACAGCACCAAGCGAGGGGCAGAAGGACACTGCCTGCAGCAGGACTTCTTTTTGATGTTGGCAGCTGTTAATTCTGCTCAAGCTGTAACATGAAGCCTCATCCTGAAGCAGCTCCTGCAGCAGCCCGGCAGCACGCAGGCTGCAAAGCCTTCCCAAGACAGGAGGAGAGCACTCAGGCAGGCAGCCCATGCTGAGCCCCACCACCCCAGAGCTTCCCCACTGCAGGGAGAGAGGTGCCCTGCAACCACGACTGTCCCAGACTGCCCATCCCAGTCCTGCAACAGCTCTCTGCTGAGCTGGGACTACATGGGATCCCCGATCTGCTGCTAGCCTTGCATCTCCACACTGCCTCATCCACAAAAACCATGGTTGCTCTAACTTGTTGTGGTGTTTGAGGGAATATATGTATCCTACGTGTATAGACTTGCATAAGCAATATATTAAGTATTTTAATTCATCCATTGAATAACATGATATGAAATAGCTTTGTTTTATCAAAAAAGTGAAAGTTACCTACTACCTCTGTTTGTTTGGGTTTTTCAGTGAGTTAAATGGAATGTAAATAACATGGTGGGTGTTTTTGTTGTGTTTTGTTTTTTCTTTTTGAAGGAAATATGAGAGCCATTCCTTCAGAACAGGTAACCCATTCCTGATTTATTATTTTATTTCTGCTTATTATTATTTACTCTATTTTGAAGCTTCCTGAAACTCCCCAAGCCTGTCCCTGCAAGCTGTCTGCCTGCAGGGCACTTGCTGGAATTGGTAGAAATGCTCCAGTACGGTTCTGCTAGAGTAGGGCTTCACCTGCTGCTTTGTACTGAGCACAGCACATAAAGGTCTCGTCCTCCGTCCACGTTTATCTTACATGAGCTAGCCAGAACTTGGATTGGCACTTCCAGGAGGAAGATTCCAGGGAAGAGGAGTGAGATGCTACCCGGTGGTTTCATTATAACTCTGAGCTGATTCAAGTCCAAGGTGCTGCCAGCAGAGGTGGTCCGTCCCTTCCCACACTGCCAGCCTCCGGGGCTGTGTCCTTCTTCCTCTCCCGCACGGGCTCCCATGCTTCCAGCCTGCAGGAAACTCAGTGCGGGGGGAGAGGAGGAGAATACTTCCATATGGGCCAGGAAACCCTACCCTGTCCCCTAGGTCCTTCATCTGCCGTGGGGACATTCCCTCCCGGCCTGGTTTGGGATCCCAGGTGTTGGGAGTCAGTGGGGGTGCACACAGAGCACAGATATAGGGCGAGCCTGTCTCCAGAGCTGATGAGTCAGCAGCACGCAGCACCAACGCGCTTCCTCAGTTCTACTTTAAAGGAAAAACTAAAATAAAAGTATAAAATAAAATGTAACAAATGCTAAAATAGATCTCGTGGCAGCATGAATGAAGGCACAAGAGCGCCTGTGTTTCAGCCTCCTCCCAATTACAATTCCTGTTAAAACTTTTATTTTTGAGGCCAAAGTATTCCGTGTTTGGCCTCAGTGCAAACAGATCATTAAAAAAAAAAAAAAAAAGAAAGAAAGGAAACACTTCAACCTCCCAGCAGAGCAGGATGGCACTTATTTATTTCTTTCATTACAAAACCAGCCTGTGCCAAGTAAAATTGTGCTCTAAGAGCTGTTCTACCAGTCCTGAAGCACTGAGGAAGAACACACAGCGGCCCCACCTCTGCAGCTTCCTGCGGGCCCCTGTGCATTTGCACTGGGTGGAGGATGGGCAGAGACTGGGGACCAGGTGTCAGAGTTCACCATGTCAGCATCGCACCAGTGGGAAATCCTCATCTCCCAGGATCTCCCCATTGGCCTTTGGATGATTTTGGTGGCCTCAGGACACAGAGCAAGGTAAAGCACAGCAGCAGTGATGGTCTGGAGACATTGGTGGGATCCCTGGGTTTGCAGCTGGATTAGCCAGCAGTTAACTGTTCCTTCCCCAAGCTGTGTGGAAGATCTCCTCGCCTTCACATAAGCAGTTGAATTAATAAACTGAGAAGTTAATTTGAAATCTCTGGACTATAACAATGAAATCCACAAGCCCAAACATTCAGGCTGTATAACTAGTGATGCACAGAAGAAAGCTTTCCCATCACGTCGTTAAGGACTTACCCAAGGGAGTGGTTAAAGCGTTCTTTGGTTCCAGAAAGTTACTGCAGCTGAGTGGTCACTGTTGCTAAAAGCTGGCGGGTCAAAGTGTGGCCGCTGTGACCTGGGAGGAGGTGTTTGGATTTCAGCACACATTGCAGAGCTGCTTGTGCACAGGAAA
Source organism: Oreocharis arfaki (assembly GCA_013398015.1). Taxonomy (NCBI): domain Eukaryota; kingdom Metazoa; phylum Chordata; class Aves; order Passeriformes; family Paramythiidae; genus Oreocharis; species Oreocharis arfaki. The sequence goes on along the minus strand of VZRR01003450.1, from coordinate 306,201 downwards.
ATGGGGCACTTCCATCTGAGCTGCTCTGGACGCAGGGAAGAGAGGCAGCAGCCATGAGCTGCAGAGGAAGATGGCTGGCAGGGAATGGGGAGCCTGTTGTGCACACCAAGAAAAGCCATCCGTGTAACACCAACTTTATGCTTCTGAGAAAACATTTCCATCAACATTTTGTCCTGACTTTTAATGGCATGTGGAAACTTAGAAGTCATGCAGCAGTTGGTTACCATCCCAGGAACCAGCGCCCAGCAAATCAGAGCAGATCCTTCTAGCTGGACCGACCTGTGGCTTCAGTTCAACCCATCTCAAATCCAACCTGAACCCACCATCAGCAGCTCTTGCCCTGGACACCACCACCAGCCTGCTGCATGATGGACAGCCCATCCCCAAGGTCCCACTTTCACCCCGCTGCTTCCCGGGGCTGGCATCCCCCTGACACCACTTCCCGCATGTTGCTTCAGCGGGAGCTCGCACAATACTGGGCTTGGTGCCACCCAAGGGGAGCACACCCAAAACCTGGCCCTTCTTGCACAGGCAATTCTGCAGGAAGATCTCTGCAGCTGTGAGCTGGAGGATTTGCTTTGCCCTCCTTTGCCAGTTTGTTGGGGAAAGGCTGGAGCTAGAAGTGACCTATTGCCAGTGCAAATGGCCACGGAAGGCCTTGGCAAGGATGGATCTGAAATGGACCTGTCTTCTGTAGGTGCATCACAGCACATGAACTCCTCACTCGCTGCTGCTCTCAGCTATGAGGAAGCTTCTCCTCCCTGAAACTGCAGAGATCGTGCAACAAACTGTTCCCAGTGACCTGCCAGAGCAGCTGGCTGTCACACAGCCAAGCAGTGCTCAAGCTGCTGAACAAGATTTGTTGTCTGGAGGAAAGCATTAGAAGTGCCTCAGAGGCAAGACTGTGCTACCACAGGGGTCATCTGTGTCCCTCTGGCAGTAGCACAGGTCACCCGTGTCCTGCCTGCAGCCCCTTGGTGTGCAGGTGGTGGTGGGCAAGGGCTGCTGAAGTGTTCTCAGCTGGCAGTAGGACAAATGCAGACTATGTGGCTTTGCCAGACTGGTTTTGGGCTGGCCAGAGGATCCCACCACTGAGCATGAAGGTGGGGACGAAGGCAGATGGTGGAGGAATGAGGATAAGCTGCAGTTTTCCTTGCCCTGTGCATGGCTAGTGTGGCTGTGACTCCTCAGGCAACAGAGCTGAAGCAATTGAGAAGTGAGCATCCCATGCACAATATTTGGAGTGGCCAGGATTTGGTCTTCATGTTCTGTCCTGTCTTCCAGGAAAGGCTGGAGGGGAAATTAGGGTGGCCTGGAGGACCATGCTGCCTAAGACCTAGCCCAACCTTGCTGCTCTGAGCAGGGTGGTCCCAGAGGTCCCTCCTGGTCTGTGTTATTCTGAGATTTGTTACTCTTGAGCAACTGTGTAGGTTAATTCGGAGTCTCCATTTAGCAGCACCCAGACTTGGATCAGTGAAATCACAGCTCCAAACACCCTGACCACCTACCTTGGCACAAACAAGGTCCTTTGGAAAATGTTCGTCTCAACTGCTCTCTTGGTCCTGGACCAGAGACTGGTCTTCTACAGGGCAATTTAAGATGCTGAAGCTCCTTGTGTCTACCAGATGATAGTTTTAATATATTGTCACTCAGTTGAATACCTATCAGCCAGATGGTTTTACACTATGCTATTCAAGGGAAACAAGGCATTCCCAGTGAAAAGGAGTAGTACCTATGGATCCTAGCAACAGGCATGTCCTTCCACATAGTCATTCCTGCAGCCTGGAACCGAGCAGTCTTCATCTGAATAAAACAGGTGTTTAAAATTATTTCCCGAGGCTCCTTCATTTATTCTCCTCTCTCCCACTCTTGTCCTTTCCCACCTTCATCATGCCCTTGAGAATAATCCCGGGAGAAAAAGCGTACCCTCCTGGGAGCAATACAGCAGCGCGGGGAAGAGGTTTCTCTGTATTTCCCACTCCAGGAGAGTAGAAGGATCCTCTGTTCTGCCTCAGACCTGTGGAGACAGAGCAAACCACTGCCTCCATCCTGCTATCCCTGCAGGTCTGAGATGACTTAGTGGCTTTGCAATTACAGGGTGTGCCTTCCCATACCGCTCCTCCCTTCGCCTGCTGGAGCAGGACCACATCATTACCATGAAAAGCCCCACGATCTGAACTCTCCAGGACACAAGTAGTTGCTCTCCTGTCAGGATATTCACGTTTTCCTTCTCTGGAGGACTAGCAGCTCATTACCATAGGGAGCAGCACTGCAGTGCTGGCTGCCCCTGTTCCTGGACAGCCCTCTTCCTGCACACTGAAAATCAACTCTCATCAAATTATTACAGCATCTTTTACTGCTGGGGTGGTACACCAGAAAAGATGCAGATATCAGAGGAGGGTTCCAGTCGTTACCACTCCTCAGCCTTTGGTTAACATTAAATACCTCTGCAAGCTTCATGCCACATCACAGGCTTCCCACACGACACCGCCAGGTCTGCTTCAGTGTGACCAGAGAGGTTTGCAAATAGGATTTTTTTTTAAGTATTTTTTTTAAAAAGCAAGTAGGTAGGTCTGCAGGGCTGGGTTCTTGTTCACCTCTCCCCAGACAGAGGCACAAATCACAAATCCAGGTCAGATACCCACCTGATGCACTCCGGACCCTGCACCTTGAGCAACAGAGACCTACCCAAACAGCCTTGAATTTTTAAATGGTCAAACATGGTGTAGGGTCTCTTTCCAGCCTGCATCCACCTGCCCACCTGCTCTCTTGATCCCCAGAGCAACCACCAGCAGAAATCCCTCTGCATAAGGCCCTGACACAGCTCTAGGGACAAAAGAGCCACCCATTCCTTACCTTCAGCCGCTGATGCTCCTCAGGGATTTACTGAAAAAAAATCTGTATTTTGGAAGCCTCCAACAATTGTGGTTCGGAGAGCAAGGAGCGCCCATAGAAAGCTTGAAGCCACCCAAAACCCAACGCTGATACACACAGCCCCACCATGAGGGCTGCTACCAAGTAAGGCACCTCATAACCTCCTTGAAGAGAGAGGTGCCTTACTGAGCAGAAGTCTCGGTGGTGAAGCTGTGCTTCACATTTCCGCACTGGAATAACTTGGTGGGGTCTGGATGCAAGCACCAGTTCGGGTGGGACATCAGGGACTCTTTCATATCATCTTCAAAATACCTCTGAGGATTTTCAAGGTGTTATATTGTGGCAGGGCCACCTCTCAAGGTCTCCCTGCAAGGGAAGAGCCAAGCCATGGGCTGGAAACTCAATGTCCCTACAGAGCTCGTTTGGAGCCAATGCACTCTTACTGCTCCCTCCACGCCTAGGTAGGGAGGTTGTGGAGGGAATGCTGTTTTGGAGGGAGATCTCTATCTCTGTGGTGAAGTGCACATGCCATGAGATGGAGCTACTGCTCTGGTAAAGGTTCCTTATGAAGCTCCAAGAGTTAGGAGAACTTTTTTTTTCATCTTTCCTGAAGTCAAGGAGCCAGGGAGTCACTCGCCTGAGTGCTGTCCACCCTCACCAGTGCTCCCACAGCCTGGCACAGCCCTGACAGCCACCTCCTGGGGCCAAGCCCACCCCCTCTTCCCACACCAGCCGGCGTGTTCTGCCCTCTGAGACAGGACAAACACACGTTTCCCTTTGTTTCCAGCTCCACACCTAGTTTTTCTCTTTGCATCATGAAGGGCTGGCTACTCATCTGTAATTCAAAAGAAAGCAATGACTCACTAGACTACATCGCTTTCCAAGGCAAAGCATTTCATGCATTTCGCAGGCACGCTAGCCCGGGTTATGAAATAACCTCTGCTGGCAGCACACATCCTCCCCATCACCATGGCCTCTGCAAAACCAGAGGGCTGGGGCTTCCACCCTGCACAGGCACCGAGTGCAGGACCAGGATTTGTGCTGAAATCACGCATTTGCATTGTGTCAGGAATGCAAAATGCCATCCCCGCTTACAAACCTGGCTGGCCACACGCTGGCATTAACCCAGCCTTGTGCTGTTCGCGGCATGTTTTAATTAAAAGGTAACAAAACCCTGAAGTTTCCTTTTGCCAATAAGCTTCCAAGCACCAGGTGAGGGGTCTCTAAGGCAGGTGGAGCCTCGGGTGCCAGCTCCTCACATTCCTGGGGACACCATGCACTGTCCCTCCAGCTGCAGCCTCTGGTTTTCCCAGGAACAGCAGGGGCAGGGGCTTGTGAAATGGCTTAAAAACTGATGAGAAGTGCCTTACCTTGAATGAGAAGCCAGTCTTCACCATTTTGGGGCTACATCCTTCATCCTCAATCCAAACTGGGGCAGTGTCTGCAATTGTCTCTTCTCCCTGGGTCGGGGTGGTATTTTGATACCTGTGTTTCCATCCCCCAGTGCCTCTCCCTGCAGCCTGCCTGATCCTGTCTCTCTTTCCCCCACAGGAGACTGGAGACAGCGGGTCTCTCCAAATTGTGCACTTTGGGCTGGTGTGACTGGGCTGCCAAAGCAGAGAAGAGGAAACCTCACCGAGGTGGTGAAGTTCACAGGAAGCCCTTCAGCGAACTTCCAGCCAGCCCTGGGTCTGACCACTGGCAGATAACAAAACACCAGGCTTAGAAAATATCTTACCCTTAGACCTCCAAACTATTTTTGAGTTCACATGGACATGTCCATGCGCAAAGTGCCCTGTGTTTGCTTGTGGAGAGCAATTCGGTGACATTTTCATCAAAGATGTCAAAAAAGCGAGTAATTGCCAATCCCTATTTACTGTACAAACTCAATGCTGAAAAATTTGCTGGGGTTTCTTGGATGAATCCATAAGCTTTTCAGGAGAAAGTCTGTAATTCTCTATGCATTATATGTTTTTACAATCTTCACTTGGAAGCAGATTTGAATTTCCACTTAAGGCTCTGAAAACCGTCCTATTGAGATACTAGCAGATAAGATCTTCACTCAGGATACCTCTGTGAAAGAGCAACCTTTCACAGTCGGCAGCATTTTTCAAAGAATGCTCTCAATTTTCATATCTAGATGTATCATCTTAGTTGAATAACCATTATTTTGCCTTGAAAAAAAGATGCGGAGCCTCTTAAGCATCATTCCATTGGAGTCCAGATTTTAATCTGCCTCCTCTAACCACAAAGAGAAAATGCACTGAGAAGGTAACTGTGCCAGCCCTCTCTTTTTTTTTTTTCTGGCAGTGAAGAGGGGCGAGCATCATCACAGGTCCTTCCTCCCTCCACGTGATGGAGCACAGAGTGTACGGACACAGATATTCTGTACTCTGTTGTAAGCACAGGTGTGGGTTAAGTTTGAGCTTTTTGGGGAGCACTGGGTGGTTAAAACCCAAAGCCAGCGAGCTTCTTGAAGTCGGTTTTATGTAGTGAACAAATCTGTATGATGAACTGAAAATAAAAGCACAATGTAGAAAAAAAAAACCGAAACAAACTAACAAAACCCACAAGCCATTAGAAGTATTTTATTGACAAAAGTTCTGCTTTTTCCCAAATAAAATATTTACAATCCATTTTCCCCTACAAGTCAAAATCCTGCTGCCTGGTGGGTGATTTTGGTTGCATCGTTTCAGCACTTCATCCCAATCCACCTTTCCACGCGTGTATTCGAGGGATACCCTTTGGTTTGCAGTTTGAAGGGAGCGAAGGGGTTGCAACCCGTAGGGTTTTGTGCACTCAGCAAGGAAAAATAAAAAAAGAGAGCTTTGAAACAGAGCAGCTGCTGCCTCGCCTCCCCACACAGAGCTGAGAGAGTGACGGCCAAGCTTGTAGAGGAGCGTGCCTTTAACGTCCCGCGGATTGAAATTGCATTTCTGGAACACACATGGCACGGCTCTGGACCACGGTGACGGGGGGCTTGTTCTGCCTAAGAGGCTGCGACACACTGCCTTGCCATACAGCTATTTTGCTGAATTGCAGCCATATTTCTGTCAGTACAAGTGATGGTCTATATGAGGGATTAATCTGACACCAGACAGTGATTCTTAATCCTTCAGTATATCATAATCTATTTACTTTGCATGCTAAGAGGATTTCAGCTTAAAAATATACAGGAAGTGATACTACAAATGTACATAAGGTCCAGAATGCTGTTTCCTAAAATCGCAGTTTTTCACAAAAAAATATCCTCACATGGTTTTCTTGGAAAAGTCCTGTCTGTCCAGGAAAAAAAAAAAGTGTTGAATAGGGATTTAACTGGAAATAGGCAGATGCTTCCTTTTAGGCTTCAGCTCTGTGACCATTTTCACCCTCCTCCTTCCCCACAGCATTTTGTGCTCAACAGTGTGACATGAAAGGAGAGCTCTCCAGTACAGCAGCTTCCTCAGCTGGGAGGTTCCCCTGCAGACTTTTTACTGACAAAATCAAAACAGGTTTGGAACCAACACGGGATTTTATGTGCATTAATTGCTGCTCAAAGTGTATGAATTAGCAGCGACTGGCTAACACGGAGGTCAGCGCAGGGAAAACCACAAACCAGTGGTTCCTTATTCAGCTGTAATCACCTGTTTTCTCTGCACCCTGCCAGGAAGGCTGCCTGCAAAATAACTGTACTAAGTCATGTTAGTGGGCACGCACGACTTCTGAAACTTCCTACAGAATTTTTAGTTGTAATTCTTTAATCATTTAAGTCATGGTCGGCCATAATAGTTCAAGTTCCCAAAGCACGTCCTGTGCCCAAAAGAGGAGTCGGTCACCCCAGCCAGCAGCAGCCCCCTCCAGCCTCTGCCCATCTCCATGGCCTGCTAAGGGTGTTCCCATCATCAGCTGTCCCAGCTCCCTGCCACACGCAGGGTTCAACAGCAAAGCAGGGACACGACCGAGCAAGTGCTCTGATGGCAGCAAACAGGTCATTGATTATTCCAGGTCCATGAAGCACCAGTGTAAAAGCTAAGGGCAGCACAAGCCGGGGAATGTTCCCCCCTCTGTCCCTCCTCCCACTCACCCCAAGTCTTGGCCCTTCAGTTCCTGGCAGGAGAGCCCCGGGTGCCTTTGGAGCAGCGCTGCCGTTCAGAGGCAGCTGCCAGCCCTCGGGCAAGAGGCGGGAGCTGCGTGGGGCTGGAGCCGGGTGACCCAGCCCTCGGCACTGTGGCCGCGGCCCGCGGGCCCCTGGCAGCTCCATGCTCCAGCAGCAAGCGCGATTTTAATTTAAAAAAAATAAATAATAATGGTAGCCATGCACCCAGCAGCCTTCTTGCTGGAGAGGTGAGGCACGAGCCAAGTAGGCAGATCTCTCAGAACCGGGTTGCCCTAAAAAGCTTGGCAATCCTGCTGGCGCCTGCCCCTGGAGCCGGGCACCAGGCACCGTGCCACCTTACCTGCCATGACTCACGCTCAGGATGGCAGTGCCTGCTCCAGCCTTGAGGAAGCCCACGGCGGGAGAAGTCTGCAAAAGAGGGGCGGTGCTGGGGCCGCCCCAAACCCAGGCACGACCCTTCCCAGCCCGTGCTCGCCCACCAACACGCGGAAGTCAAGTCTTGCCCACCCTGCTGGCACTGACTGGAAAAAAAATTGAAACAAATGAAGCCAAGCATTGAGGACACAGCCGTGGTTTGATGTGATCTGGACCAGGTCTCCTCTGTGCCTCCAAAGCCATCTGCACTCTGCACACACTGCAACTCCCTGCAGCCAGCTTCAACACCACGCTCCAGGTCTGTGTGAGTGGGACAGGAAAATGCCCAAATTGCAGTGTAGGAGTTGCTGGGTAAACCACGGATCAGTGGCACCTGGTGTTGCTGGTGCCTAAATCAAGGGGGGGGAAATGGGGGGACACGAGCATCCCTTGGAGCCCTAAAACCCAAAGCAGAGCCCCGGCCCAGCCCCACTGTGGGGCACTGGATGAAGAGACTTAGGACCACGTCACCAAAACCAAAATTCAGGCTTCTCCCTTCGCTGTGTCTCAGCATCACTGATTTACTGAGTTGTAATGAAAAATAGTTTATAAGGATGATGAAATATGCATCATTTTTGTTTAAAGGAGACAAAAAGTGTGTGTGTGGGGGGGAGATTGTGTGTTATACGCCTGCTGGATCTTATCTCTCGTGTGCTCACTAAGTCTGGGAGGGCAACTCTGGCTCATTTTGTGCCCAGCACAGTTTTTTTTTTCCAGCCCCAGGAGGGCTGTGATAACTTTTTCCTCTTTAAAGGAAGGCCTTGGGGATGTGTAGACTGGTGCACCTGGACCCAGCACACAACGGCCCTCACTCAAACTGCCTGTACAGCCACACTTCGGTGGTTGCAGAAGAGAAAAATTATTTTACAAGTATAGATATATTTTAAAAAAAATAGTTACGTACCTTTTATCTATATCTATGCACAGAAGGAGACAACAAGGAAAAGAACCACTTGAAGAAAAAACCCCTAACATTGACTCAGTCACTCGCCCCCTCCCATAGCTCTCTGTCGCACCGGGGAGTGCGGGAGGCCACCCTCCGCCTCAGGGCTCTGCCATGGCCACGACCCTGGAAGGATGCGGGTGGCTCCTGGGGCTGATCCCACGGTTTTCCCACCGCAGCCGCAGCATCACAGTGCCAGCCCCGCTCGCTCTCCACCAGGATGCTGGAGCGGGGAAGTGGGGGGAAGGTGGTGCGGGAGGGGGGTGTGAAACCCTCCCCAAAGCAGCCGCGGGGAGCACTGACGCCTTTCACCCCACCACGGTCCCCACTGCCCGGGGCTGCCTGGGGACACCAGGGATGGGCACACACGGTACAGCCCCGGTACTTCCCGATGCAGTGGGCAGTACTGCAGGACCACAGGGAGGAGGAGGGGAATTTGGGGATGCTCCCCGAGCAGCGCATCAATGGCCCAAGAAGGGGAACAGTGGCCCTGCGGGTTCCAAGCATCCCCAGTCCTGTGCAAGTAGGAGCAGCCCAAGCACCGACAGGCAGCTTCCAACAGCTGAGGGGAAGGTGCGGGGCGGGGGGGTGGAAAGAGGGGGAGATCGTCACGAGAAAAAATTAATCTCCCCATCTTCCCCGGCTGGATCGCAGCCGGCAGCGGCTGAGGATGGTACGGCCGGGAGCCAGGGCTGGAAGCGCAGGTGCCGACGCTGCCCAGCGGGACAGAGGTCCGGCCGGGTGTCCGAGCGGCCCTCGAGCCCCGCCAGAGCACCCAGGCCCGCCCGTGCGTCCCGAGTTTGGGGGCTGCCCCAGCGATCCCGGGGGGAAGTTGCTGTTTCGGGCGGCGCTTGCCCGTCCCGTGAGTCCCATCGGCACCAAGGGGCACCAAAAATCAGTAACCAATTAAGCGTCAATTAATGTAAGAGTGAGTCCCCCGCCCGCAGCTGCAGAAGGGGCGGTGGGTCCGTCCTCCAGAGCACTCACAAACTCATCACACACACCCCCATCCTGCTGGGACACCCCCAAGAAATATTTCCCAGCTCTTCACTCCCCCCCACGGAAGATTTATGAGGAAGAGGAGGCGGGAGGGAGGAAGGAGGACAGGACACCACTACATTTATTAGTTTAGATTTTATTGGGGTGGGCGGGAAGAAAGGAGGGGGGGTTGCCTTACAGTTGAAGGGGTTACGGCATCAAAAGTCACACGTACACTGTCCCTGTCCCCGCGGCGGGGCAAAGCTGCCGGGAAGCGCCAGCCCAGGCGGGGGAAGCAGGAACGCGGGGCTGCAGCCCCGACCCGCCACAACGCACCGACCGACACAAGGGGCTCGAAACAACCAAAACGAAAACCAAACCAAAAAACACACTCCGAAAAGCCGTGCGCGCCCCCCCTCCCCAGCCCCAAACCAGAGCTGCTTATCCCTGCCACCCTCCCCCAAAAAAATAAACCAAAACTTTTTTT
>VZRR01003450.1:259622-290491 GCA_013398015.1 Oreocharis arfaki | reverse complement strand
CCAGGTAAGGTCGGCGGCAGGGCGGAAGCTGCGGGAGGGCGGGGGGCTGGGCTGCGCGACCCCGGCGCCGGAGAAGGGCAGGGGCAGTTCGGTCCGGCCGCGGAGCGGGGGCCTCCTGCGGCCGGTTTGCCAGGCTGGGGGCAAAAGACGGGACACACACACACTTATTTTTCCCTCAGCCCAGCGGCTGAGTTACTTTTTTCGCTATAAAAGCTAGGCAAACACCGGCCCCCCTAGAAGGGGAGGATGCCCGCCCGCGGCCCCCTCGCCCCAGGGACACCCCCACGCTCCGAGGCTCAGCAGCTCCCGGTGCCCGGCTCGGCAGGCAGCGCCGAGGGCTTTGCCGCCTCTCCCCTCCCGAGCCTGCGCCGCGCTCCGCAGCCGCGGAGCCCTCGGAGCGCGTTTCCCGCTGTCCCCAGCCGCTGTATTTTTACGGGAGGGCAGAAGAGCACGGCGGAGCCTGCTGCCCCAGCCCCATCCCCCCGGCGCGGGGGTGCTCCGCGCATCTTCCCAAACTTCGCATGGGGCCAAACCCACCTGCGGGACCCGGGGCAGCTCCCAGTTTCCCAGGCCGGTACATCCCGCGGCACCGGCGGCCGCTCGCACAAAACTGGGCGCTTCTCTCCTCCACGGGGGACTTTTTTTGGTGAGAGCGGGAAGGCGGAGCGGGCCGCGGGCCGCAGCTGCACCTGGAGCCGCCGGCGCGGTTGGGGTCCCTCGCGGAGCGACAGCCGCGACCCCGCAGGGTTCGGGCTCCTTCCGCCCGCTCCGCTCCCCGCGGGTGCGCTCCTTGCGCGCCCGCAGCCGCGCTTTGGCCGCGCATCCCCCATGCCGCCGGCGGGCGGCATCGGCCCCCCGGGGAGAAGTTTTACCTCCCCCTCCCCGAGTTGCATTTTATTAAAATCAAACGAAAAACTTTTCCGTCCGGTGGGTTTCGTTGCGTTGGCGATGCGGCGGCGGCCGGGGCGGCCCGGGGCGCGGAGCCCCGCTGCCCCCGCCGCCGGGATCGGTCCCTTCCCGCCCCCCGAGCCCCCTCCCAGGCCTATTGCGGGCGGGAGGAGTGAAGGGAGTTTCCCAAGTAAAGAGGAAAGCGGCAGTTACGGTAAGAAAGATTCGGGTTTTATTGAAAATTTTATATATGACTTGGTGTTGTAATAAATAAACGAGACGAGCTCCACGAAGGGACGATGCGAGCGCGAGACACGCTTGGGGGCACACGGACGGGGCGGGGTGCGGTGGGGAACGCGGCCGGGCGCAATAAATAAGGCGGAGCGGGCGGCGCGGTCCGGTCCGGTCCGGTCCGCGGGGGGACGCGGGTGGGAAGGGTCGCGCTGTTCCGGGCCGCGCCGGTCTCTGCCCCGGGCTGCCCCACTCCGCTCGCAGCCGCTCCCAGGGTTTTGTGCCAGCTCTGGGGGAGAAGCCCCCCGAGTAAACCAGAGCACCTCGGCTCTACTCCCGGGGAAATGTAAAACTGATGTAATTAACCACTGGTAAATACAGCACATTTTTAATAATAACTGGGGTGGATCTGACCTAACTATAAAATGTAGGTAGCTTATTAAGGATTACATATGGCAGGACTAGATGAAACCATTCCCAATGATTTTTTTTTCCTATTTTCCCCTCTCTAATCCTATTACGACAAAAACATTTTTATTTCAAAACTCAGCCCTCCTCCAGCTACAGAAACCAGGACAGACTATTTCTTCTCCTCCTTCCGCCCATCTCCGGCATCGCCCGCACGCCAGGGGTCTCGGCCATTCCATTTCCAACGCTTTCAGCAGGAGAGCTGAGCCCACACGGAAATCATGGGACAACGCGAGTTCGCTTGAATGGAAAACAAAAAACAACGGAGTGGGGCCCGGCGCAGCCTAGATCTGGCCTAAGAAAATGGAAAAAAGTTTAATTTTTTTTCAAAACATCTTTTTCTTTTTTTTTCCCAGTCTCATGTCGGCATTTTAAAAACATAAGAAAGCCGCGCTGCGATTTCGCTGCCGCCGCGAGAAGGCCGCTCACTGGAGAACGCATTTCTCTTCCTTCTTGGCCATCTTGCCTTTGTTTTGCTCGAGGGTCCTCTCCAAATGCTCGTCCTCTTCCTCGGCCCTGCGGAAAGAGGCGGCGGGAGGCGCGGTGAGGGGCTGCGCGGGATGCGCGCCGGCCCTGCTCGCCTCCTCGGCCACGCCGAGCTCCCCCACGGCCACGGCGCCCGCGGACTTGGACCAAACTTTCCATGGGGACCGTGGCGGCTCGGCGGGGACCCCCCCCCTTGCCCGACTCACTGCTTCTCCTGGGCGTCCAGGTCCCTGACCAGCGCGTCCCGTTTGTTAACGAGAATAACGAGTTCGTCCAGCAAGAGCTGCTCTCGCCTCTTCTGCGCCTCGGTCTTCTGCCAGTCTGCGGGAGAAGCACAACAAGAGCAGCGGTGAGAGCCGCGGCCGCCAGCGCCCGCACAGCCAACCCGGCCGGAACCGCGCCCGCTGCGGCCCGGCCGGGCCCAGCCCAATGCAGCCTGGCACAACTGGGCTCAGCCAGGTCCGGCCCGGCCCGGCCCAACGCAGCCTGGCACGGCCCGACCCGGCCCCGGCCTCTCTCCCCAGCGAGGCTACCGCGGGGACAAGCGCAGCCCGGCGGCGTTTTGCCCACCTTGGCTTGGGGGAGCTCAGCAATGATTTGGGGGTCGTTTGGGCGGGGGTTTCTTATTTATTTATTTATTTATTTATAGTATAAAATTTGTTTCGTTTTGTTTTTCCCCATGCCTGTGTCTGCTGGCGGGCACGGCCACTGCCAGGTCTGCCCTCCCGGAGGAAAGCCCGCTTCCCGCAGCCCGGCTCCTCTCAGCGCGCTCCTCGCCCGCTCTCAGCGGCTGGAGGAATCTCACACTGCGCACCATATGCTCCGCAGTAACTTTAAAGGCAGGTATCGCTTAATTAGCATTTCCCGCTTTGAAGTAAAAATACACTTGCTACAGAATATCGCGGGGCCCCTCCAGCCTCGGCGCTGGCAGCCAGCGGCGGGCGGGCCGCCTCGCTATTCCCAAAGGGATTCCTCCGGCCGCGGCTCGCCGGAGCCCGGCCCGGCCCGGCGCAGCCCCCCGGGGCCGCCCGCAGCCTCCGGCTCTCCAGCCAGACCGTGAGGCCTTGTCGCTGTCAGTCAAGCCCCAGCCTTCCCCGCCTCCCTCATTAAGAAGGTAAACAATGAAAAGCAGGAGCAGTAGATTATGAGGGAGATAGCAGGACAATTGAGGAGCGGGAGGGAAAGAGGACACCAGCTCCAAAAAAAACAACAACCACCGGGAGAAGCCATCGCCACCGGCCCGGCGGTGTCCTCCTCCTCCCCGGCCGCGCTTCCCGAAGGCGAAGGGGAGAGACGGTGCAGTCCTTTTGGCTTTCTCCCCCACCCCCCCGCGCTCTCCATTGCCCTGGGCGATCATGTTAAAACTCACATGGCTGGTGCTTATTCAGATAACCCGAACAATGCTCCCCACCGGTTACCATGTGAATCTTCACAAACCCCGCAAGAATGCGGTGGTTCAAATCCCCCTGACCCCCCTCCAAAGCCAAATTTATTCAAGACAGCAAACTGCTCAGAAGCTTTATGAAAGCAAGTGGTGCTAGAGGGAATTCAGCCTTGTATTTACAAATTAAAAATTAGATGCATCATCATGCAATAAAGGTTGGAAGAGCGGCAGAAAGGCAGGAATGTGTAACCGCTTTTATCGCGCCCTCCTCGCCGTCTGCCTGGGCACACGGGCCCACGAGCGAGCCCCGGGAAAAGCAGCACGCAGGAAAACCCACGGCGACACGTGTGTGCAGGCTCTGCGAGCAGCGAGCACGCACGGCCGCGTCCTGCAGGCAGCGGATGAGCAGCTGCCGTGGCACCAGAGCCCTTCTCGGAGCACCGGCCTGGCAGGGCACTGCCGAAACTTCCCGGGAGTTTTTGTTTTTCTCATTTTTCTCCTTCTTTTCCTGGTTCTCCTTCTTTTCCTTCCTAATTTTCTTTTTTTATTTTGAAATGTGTCGTTTCCCTTCCATCGTTGCTAAGGAAATAATTTTCCAGGTGTACGCAGATTAGAAGTGGAGCTAGCGGCCAAAATTACTGGTAATCCAAGCCATTTTTTCCTGCCACAAAGCTGCTTTAATTTGGGTAGCAGCCTTTTAGGTGCTACTTCTCGGAGCAGTGTCTCGATTTTCACTGCTGTTTCCCTTTCCGCTCCTTTTGGGCAAAGCTCCTTCAGTTCAACCCATGTAAAACACACTGCTCTGCCACTCCGCGAGCCAGAGCTTCCCCAAACCGCAGCGTTTCGCCCCACAAATAAAGCCCCTCACACGCAATGAGATCTCAGCATGATAACACCGCCCTGAAAAGGGCCACGGCAGCAAGCCAGACAGAAAACGAGAGAGAGCGCCGTGGCAGAGAATTTCAGGGGTGTTTGCTTCACCCCAGACGTGGTCCCCAACTTTCAGGTGAACTTTCCCCTGGCTTCAGCTGGGAACTGTGCTGAAACTCAAGCTCCTCGGCACATCTGGGCACGCGAAGCTCTGCATAAAAAGGGACTTGAAATCCATCATCTCTACCTCGACTTTATTTAATTTTTTGCAATTTTGATGGTTTTCACTTCTTATTTTTAAAGCTTTTTGCTTTTTTTTCTTGGTCGCTGTTCATCCCCTGTTCTCCAGTTGCAGTAGCAACTTTAGTTTTTGAAAGAGCAAACAAGTCAGAATATTTCGGCATATGTTTTGCTCAGACCCTCACTATTTTTCTCTGTTAAATACCTTCCTAAGCGCTACAGGTTTTGTTGCTTCATCTTATAGCCCTGTGAAGTAAATAATGTCCTATTAGGATTTCATGGAACAAAACTGTGTATTTGTTTTGGTTTCTGTTTGTTTGTTTTTTCTGCATTTGCTTATTATTAATGTTTGAAATACACCATGGGAAACCCTGTTGGCAGAAACATTTCCTTGCAATTTTACTTCTGTTTCTAGAAAATGGGTTTGCCTTTCCTCCCCCCAAAATAAATAAAGAGTCAAGCAGCAATTGGTTAAAAATGGAACTGACTCTAAGTATTTAAATAACATTTTATAGGTGACTACCTTGCAATTTTGTTTTATCCAACAAAATACTGCTGGAGAGCAGTTTGGGGAAGCATCCCTATGTTTAAAAAAGCACCTGTGTTCAAGTTTGATTCCTACCTGTTGTGCCTTTTAAGCCAGGATTACCTATAACACCTGTCACATATAGTTACCCAGGCTGCAGCTCTGGGAAGCTACAATATGGGCTGTGATTAATTTGAAGATTTCAGAATAATACTGTTATAAAAGCTACACTCTGGACAAAAATAGGATTAAGCTCTGAGGCTGTATATGAGCTAAAAGTGTTGAAAGCTAAAGCCCCCGTGCCACCACTCGCGACAGGCAGTTTAAAATGACAGAGTTTGCTAAATTCACATTGAAGTAGAAATGTTTTCAATTATTCATCTTCATTGACTTCATATTGTCTTTTTTTTTTTCCCCCACTGCTTAAACTGATAATTACTTTGAGCAAACAGACGTCCAGTTCCCACAGAAATACTTTAATAGAAATGGTCGAAAGTTCTCGTAGTAAAACCTTCAACCTTGCCACTATAATAAATAAGCCCAGCACTTTGATGAAAATTAACACTAGTTTTGTAAAGAGCACATTGGGGGATTGCAGTCAGGTCTTATCTTTAGTTCCAGTCAACTAGCAATCCTGAAAGAGTTTGCATCATCATCAGAGCAGGCCATTTGATAGGATTCTGCTGCTGAACCTAATCAATCTATGGAATACTGTGGCTGCGCGGTGTAACAAAGCTAAAATAGATTTACAAATGGGGTTTTAGAGGATAAGCTCCTCCACAGGATTACATATTGATTTTAAATATAAAAAGCTTATCATATAAACCATAACTACAAAAATAGTGAACCTATGCATAAATCCTTTTAGAAGAGCACCCACTTCAAACTATAAGCCAAGAATAAATCAAGATGTACAAAATCCGAAAGAAGATCCATTTCTTGGGCAGAAAATGAACACACCACCCCAAGGTGTGCAAAAATGAACTTATCTTTTCTAAAGAGGCATTAAAACTCGACTGAAAAAAATAAAAGAAAGGAGTGAGAGTAAAGGTAGCTGAAAGTGAGGCATCCCGGCACTCGGCTGCAGCTGCAGTAAAAACAAGGCTCTGAAACGCAGCACCTTGGGTACAGGAGCAGCTGGCTCCAAAGAGCCAAGCAAGACGCCTGGGGAGATGCAGAGGTGAAAACGGACCCCGTTTACCTGCATTTTCTTTGGCCTGTTAGTGAGGGGTTTCCGGCCTTTCTCGGTCGGAACAGTCCGACAGGAACACTTTCTAGCTGGAAGCACGCAGTGCGTTAACTCCCTCTTTCTTATCTCTACGGCTCCGTGGGGGAGGGGGGAGTATGCCTTTTTTTTTATCACCCTGGGTCATTCATGTGCTCCTCGTGAAGTGCCGTAACCCTCCAAAAGGCCATTCAGCTCCCGGTGCCTCCATAGGAGCGGCCGGGAAGGAGCCACTGTCTCCACATCACTGAACATCCTAACGGGCAGCACCTCCGGCCGCCAGCGCTGCCCGCACGCTGCCCAAGCAGGCACGGCAGAACCGCCTTTATCTGCCATCAGCAGGCTCCCACCTTCTGCAAAGCTCTTTTCTCTCCGTTTTTTCCCTGTCATCAACCAGCTAAGTAAATTGGTTGACAGATTTTTAAACAGCATAGTCACGCGTGGAAGAGTTGGAGCAATTTACCAAAACAGTAATTACCACCTTTCAAAGACTTTTCTTTTTTAAGTTCCAGTTTGGGTTGGTGTGTTCTGCCTTTCTTTTAGACAAACAAACCTCTCCCGTCTTATTTTATATACATATATATATACACATGTGTGTGTGTGTATTTTTTTTCCTGCCCACACACTTCAGTTCTGGAACTGGTGCTGGTAAAAGTGAGATCTGTCTTTTCAACTCTTTCAGGGAGCCCAAGTGCTCATTAGCAATCGGCTAAATGGCCTCGGGGCCGACAGTGCCGGGCTGTCCGGGCAGCCCCTGCTTCCTCAGAGAAATCACACTGGAAACGGTGTGGTTTTAGCACTGCTTCCCAAAAAGCGCATCTTTGCATCTTCTGAACACAGAAAACACTGACGCGCCCATCGAGAGGCGAGATGTCACAAATGCGTATTTTGAGTTTTCACAGGCATTTTCTTGGAAGAGTTTCTCCTTTAGTATGCTTTTTGGGTAAAAGCAGATAACTGTTAAAAACTTCTGGAAGACCAATAATCTTACTGAGAGCTAAAATGCTAAATGAGGATTTAGTTGCACAAATAAAAAAGTCCCCCAAAATAACCAGAATTCTCTAGCACTCAGGTTTGCTTCCTAAACCTCTGTTTACCATATCATCAGTAGCAATTGAAAAAAGAAAAGTAAAAAAACGAGAGTGAGAAAAAAAAGATGATTTTCTGGAGTTTGGGCATCCCTCTCTGAACTCAAAAAAAAAATTAAAAAAACATTTTTGTTCTAGACAATGTGTAAATGGCACAGGCTGCTAGACATCCAAAGGCTGCTGCTAGGACATTCCAAGGCAGGATACATATATGATGCAACTAAACATTGAAAGTTTAGATTTAATTTCAGTATCTCTTAGCTCCTCTCTAGTTTTAGATTATTTTACATTTTAAGTATTTCATCAGAACGATTCCAAATTAATCTGGCTTGTCTCTGCAGACAGCAATGTATATATTTATGACTCAGGATTATCCAGGAATACAGTAAAGATAGTCTTATGCAAAAAAATATAACCACAGATGTAGAGATATGAAAAAGCTACCTGAAACCTGCTGCTTTTTTCCAACAAACTTATGCTCCCAGTGAAGTCTCCAAACTAATTAGAATTGATTTATTATGGATCAGGTACCTTATCAGGTGAAGAAAGAAATTACCATGGACAGTCAAAGGGTTGAGAGGTCAATACAGAATAGCAAAATCAATTTGCATTGATTAGACAAAAGGTCCATTTTACAGAGCCCAAAGGATTAACTTTAAAGCAAACATCTTTGAACTATAAGGCAGCATTTGTGACTGAGAGGTATAAGCGGTGCAGCATTAGAAAACACTTAAGATATTTAAATAAGAAAATAATGCAAGCAATGGTTTAAGCTATCTGGATGTTTATTTTTTATTATGAATCATCCCAAGGATTATTGTACAATTCACTGGAAAGCCCTATGGAAAGGATGCAATTGTTTCATTTATCCCATGTCAATCTTCGCCTGAGTGTTAGCTCCAGTCAGGTAAGGTGACTAAACTGGGGAGAGTCACATAGACGGGAGAAACTGTGCAAAGGACCACACTAATCCTGCTGGTGCTTGTGAGGAAGTATTTACTTGGCAAACGCAGTGTTTTACCACCAAAACCAAGGAGACTTTTTCTCCCCAGTGAGATACTGTTGTAGAACTGTTCTGAAACATCAAAAAGGAAGAGGCCCTCTTCTGTGGGTCACCCTTTCCTTTTCCTGCGGCACCAAAAGCAGCACGATGCCGCAGGAAAACCAAGAGAGCACTACCGCAACAAAAAATTGTAAAAAAACCCAGACACATTCCCTACCTCCCCATCACTTTGTTTTCAAAGTTTATTGCAACAAGACCATGTTCCCTATCTCGGCGATTCTTTCCTTATTCTTTGTCCCCTGTCTTGGATATTTTTTAAAGCTTTTTTAATCCTGAAGAAAACTTAAGAACGGGATTGCAGCCGCAGCACATTTGCCGTGTGCTGTCACCTGAAGTGATGTAAATATCAGAGTTACTAATGGGCTTCAGAGAAGCCTCCACGTTTGGTCCTTTCTGGTCTCAAACCTGTCTGGCAGTGAGCACTTTCCCCTCTCAGTCCCCAGCACTGCTCTTACCTTCAATAGCCAGCATTGCTCTCAGCTCCCGGTTCAGCAGCTCGTAGCGCCTTTCTAGGTCGTGTTCTTTTTCCCTGGGCAAGTTGCAAATGTTCATCAATATGTTAATTACTAAATCATTAAACACTTAAAAGCACCTTTAACTTACATTGATTTTAGGACTCGCAACTGACTTTTCTCTTTAACTTTAAGCTACTCCAAACAAATGATACACAAACTTAAAACCTGGCTCAGGTGGCCTATTCAGTAACAGGGCCTTTTCATTTCATGTAAGGTCGGCTTTAATTCTGTCAGTTTAACTCCACTGTGCTACAGGATGCAATTATTTCATATTCATCTCTGGAGCGGCTGTTGTGGAATGTCCAACATATAAAATATTCCCCTAGATCCAATGAGCAAATTCCAGCATCGACCTAGTCACCAAGATAATGTGACACTGCAAGTATTATTCTATATACATTCTGCCCTAACCAACAATAAAAATTAGACAAGGGATTAGAAAGCTTAATATTTTGCAGGTAAAATCCTCTGTCAAGTTCAGACCCAGCAGGAGATAGGTGAGCAGAGGCTCTTCCCAGGGAAGTATGCAGGCATCTACACTAGGTGGCATTATGGAAAGAAATATCAAACTGAAAGGAGCTGGAAGAGAAGCACTCGGGGCAGAATGCCTCTAAAAACGAGCAGCAACTTCTCCCTTCCTCAATAGTGCCAGTGAGAAAAGGTTCATCTGTCCTTACTTTGCAGTATCAGTGGTATCACTGCACTGTGACTGATTTACTGACATCCCTTCAGCAGCCTGGTGCTGCTGAACTAGAGATGGGACTGAGGATTTTCTACAAAGCAGGTAGTGACTCAGATTTGGCTCTCTCTCTGAATAGACTTCACCTGTTTCATCTGAGGCACAATCCAAATCTATCTGTGCATTTCTAAAATGTGATTTTATTCTATTGTTGGGCCTTCGAAAATGTAACAGTGCTTAATATTTCTTTAATTTATTTTTTTCACAGCTCTGGCTAATCTTGTGTCATTGCACGCTTCTCATTTTCAAGTCTGAAATATGAGAAAAACAAGTTACTTGATGTGTAACACATCCACAGTACTCACTTTTGAGGGGTTATTTTTGAAGCCTAACAGGAAGAGAGTAAAAAAAGTTTTGCATCTATCTGAAGGGTAAATCATCCTTTTGTAAACACATACGTTCATCTGTACTTACAGAAGAGAAAGCTGGTTCATTCGTCTTATTAAGGCATTCTTCTTATTAACCAGCATGAACCACTCCTGCATCATAGCTTCTTCTTCTTCTGTGTTTCTCCCTGCAATCAAAAGAACTTCATTACTTCTGTGGCATTTCACAAATCGAGGTACATATTTTTACTTCAGGTTTTGGAGTATCAGCTGCCAGTATCACTGAGCATGACAAGGCATATTCTCAAATGGTAAAAATATCATATGACCGCAAGTCCTGCCTGCTTTATAAATAAATCTTTGAAAGCAGCCATTCTCCAGGATACCTTTTAGTGCTCTTTATCATGCTGATACCCTGACCTAAATAAATACCTTTTAAAAGGACTGTGTATTTTAAATTCTCCAAAATGAACTATATAATTGCAACGCTTCCAGTGAAAAAACTCTTACTGCCAAAAGATGTCTGGTCATCACCAAACACAAAAACAATCCCTGTGGGCAAGATCCACTCCACCCATGCAAACCCAGCACAGTCAGGATAATGTGGCAGGGATCAAAGTAGCTGCAGAGGAGATGCTAATTCCGAACTCTTGGCCAAGGTGTGGGCACCTGCTCAGCTTCTGTGTTCATGGCCACTCTTCCAGATGAGCTGGGAAGAGCTGCTCCTCTCCTCAACCTGCAACCAAAGGGGGCATCTGCACAAATACAAATAACTTTGGGATCCAGGTACCCAAGGGTCCCCATGTGTGTATGCATGGACTTTCCCTAGCCCCCATCCATCCCAGGCAGGATCAGGATCAGGACTCTCCATAGAGGAGGCAGTACTAAGCTCTACCAGACTCTCTAAGACTCTGTCTCACCACCCCTGCACCATGAGTGAAAGGCAGATGAGCGTCCAGAAGGCTCCTGACTGTGCTTTCCACATAGCAGGGCTGCTGAGCCAAATTCCACTCTCTCTGAGCTCAGGGACTAGGAGAAAGTACTTTGTGGAAGCCGTGCTTCTGTGGAAACCTGCCATTCTCATCCCTCAAGCTGAGCTGAAGAGCAAAGGCTATATGGTCCTCATTGAATTATGAAACTCACACATTTTATAGGGTTAAATGTAATCTAGGAATAAACTTGGAATAGAGGCAAAGGAACATGAGCTGGGTTTTCTGAGTTTGTTTCCCAGCTTTGGCAGCGCTTCATTGGGAGAGTGCGGGTAGATGTCTGAGTTTAAGCACCTCGTGTGCAATATGGGAATGATCACCTGTACTGCTCCTTCAAGGGTGCTAAAAGTTAATCCTTTGGTAAAGGGGGTTTGAAATCTCTGATGCAAAGTGCTGCCTACTCGGGGATGCTACCTCATAAATTTAAACCATAGGATCCCTACTGGGAGAGAAGCCATTTCTAGCACCTGGAGCTGGAAAGACACCAGAAAAATATTGTTTTGCCCTAAACCAAAACGTCCTGTTTCTGGATGGGAGTGTTTCAGATGCCTGCAACCTATGAGCTCCCTACATGCATGTTCACAGTGCCACAGCAGCGTGCAAGCCCAGACCGACGTGGAGAATCACACCCTCACCAGGCTATGAGCCTCCTGCCTGCAAGGGAAGGTTTCCAGCCTTCTCCACACTCTTTGATTCCCTCTGCCACGGCCTTTGGGTTTGAGGCATCCACACAAGAGCAGAAAAAGAGGATGAACAGGGAAGTGGGTCAGCTTGGGATGGAACTGGTGGACCCACACAGTAAGAAAAAGTTCCAATATTTGGCATGCTCTTCTTTTTGATAGGAGACATCCACCCATATCCACTTATCCCCCTGGGAAGTGCCTGGTCGATGAAACTTCCTGGAAGGGTGCTTTTAGGGTCACAATTTGCTAGCAGAGAGACAGGAAGGGCAGAGCATCCCAAACCATGGATGGATCCACGGTGCTTTTCCAAGCAAAAGCAGTAGGGTCCGGCTCCTGGGGCAATGGAGCAACGAAGGAAGAAACCTGACAGGTAGAAATGCTCTGCCCCAAGACCTCCACTTCAGGTTTAGTGCATAAAATATCACACCACGGCATTTACAACAATATTCAGCAGTTCAGTACACTTTGCCGGTAAGTTACACATCAAAGGCCTTGCTGCTGTACTGGTACATCTAACAGGGTCTGCTTTTAGAAGGAGATGATAATCAGTGTTAGCAACCTTTTGTTGAAATGCATGAGGTAGCTGAAACTTATTTAGGGGAGAGGTCCAGAAGAAGGGGATAGATTACTTTTTTTTTTAATCCTTGCAAAATGACCATTCTATTCTGTAATGCATCAGATTTTTTACTAGCAATGTGGCAAAGTTCTCACAACCAGACATCCATGGCTACAGGAACATTTCAATCAATTTGTTAGTTTTGGGGTGGACTGGGATGTCTGGCTGAAAGATTATAAATACAATCCCTTGCTGCATTTAATTCTGCAAGCCTTGAAAAAGAAATGGGAGAGATAAATGTCTCCAAAGTGTTTGGCTCAATGCTGGATCTGACTTCGTTGACTTTCGTACCATGCAACTTCAGGTTAAGAACATAAACTTAAGATATAATCTTCTTTCTACTAATGCAGTCCTCCTAAACAGAGCTAGTTGCAACATATAATGAGAAAAGATCTGGGTAAAGCTTGGAGCTGTCGTGTCAGATCTGCACAGGTGCCTATTTTAATATATCCAGGCTGACACCAAAGCACATGCAATATCCATAGAATAGACTGGTTTAAAAGTGAATTAACAAAGTCTTGATTGTTTTTACAGAATTTTAAATCTGTTTTTGTATTCGCTTTGGACCCATGTGATGCCCTGACACCAGTCATGTGATATCGGCTGCGATAGGCACAAATCCCCGGGCAGCAACAAAAGAAGAAAGAGCAAAAAAGAAAAAGCTGAGAAAAAGCTTGCAATTTGGAGAAAGGCCAATTTTACCCCGGCGAAGGCCTTTTTGATCAGTGAAATGACACATGTGTGCAATATTAATAGTAGTCGATGCTGATATTTTATTTGTCGACCGTCAGCTTTTAAATTCTTGTGCACGGAGCTGAAACAAATTCTTCCCAGGCAAGCAAAATAAAGATGAACTCCCATATATAAGAAATTTAAATAACTCTTCAGCAAATACACTAGCATTAGAGCATTACTTCATTTTTTTACTTGGTGAAAGGATGCACATGAAACACTTTCAACAAAGAAAAACTGAGTGTTTTTACTGCAGCGATACTGCAAGCTAAACTCACATTTACAATTTCTAAATAAAAAATTTAGAAAAAGCCTTTCTTCAACACAGTTTTACTCTGTAAAACCCAAGCTGCTGCTGGAGTGGTTGCTGTTTCCACTTTGCAAGTGTAAAACAAGTATTTAATTGACTTGCTACAAATGCTTGAAAATTTAAATTGGGAAAAATATCTGTGTTGTTCTTGGGGAAAAAAACCCCAACAAACTGTACAGATTATTTAAACGAAGCAAAAAACCCATGCTTGAGAACAAATCGATCCCACACATGCAAACCCCTTATCTAAGCCAGTACAAGATGCTGAAAATCTATAAATAGCCCACAGATCTTAAACTTAAATTTTTTCCATAATACATGCATTACACTATTGTTTTTGATAAACAACAACAACAAAACCCTTTTAAAGCTAGTAAGTTGGACCATTACAAATTAATCCTGACTTTAATAACTGGTTAAAGACCCCTTCAGCTTTATAAGTAACAAAAAATATTAAAGCCTGTGATCACAGCGAGCTTTTCTCATTTCTCCTCTAACCATTTGTTATTTAATCCAATACTAGTAATCCAATTTGTCCATCAGACTTTTAAAGGGCAGAATGCAACTTCTCCAGCTTAGACACTTTTCAAAGTACAATATATTTTTCAAATGAATGCTGGATGTTTCATTTTTTCCCCAACTGTTCCTAGCTCTAATGTATGAGGAAAAAAAGAACAAGATGAACATTGTTCGTACTGATTAAGTAAGAGCTCATTAAAGAGCTGTCAGTGCTGTACTTTGAATATGCATGAAGCATATAATCAGATCTAGTACCGTCACTAGAGGAGAATACGGTAAGTACAAAGGATTGATTTAATTACTTAGAGTGGGCTGTGGTGGTAAAGCAGTCTTGTTAGCGCAGAAAGAAAAGGAGGTTGTATTCTGGCACGGTTAGGGGAAAAAGGCAGTTTTAGCTTCTGCCACAATACCTAATCTCAGGATAAAGCACTTTACATTGTAGCTTAAAATGAAGACTGCCAGTTTTCTAAAAAGACCAGAATTCATCTTATCTTGTTTAACCTCATCTGGTTAACTATCTAGCAGAACATATTTATTCTCTTTAACACGTAATTATGCTTATACCTTTTTATCCTATAGTTCAATAATGACTTCTGAAAACAGTCTTCAAATAAGAGCGGGCAGAGCTGCAAACATCATATGCATGCAAACTGCTCGGTAAGAGATTTGAAAAATGCAGCAGCAGAAACTCAGATGAAACAGTGAGTACACGCGCCTTTATGTGAAAAGTCAATACAGTTTTTAATGTCGGACTTTAACCTGAGGAGGCTTCTGGCAGGGTTTCTCTCATTTATTTTCTTTTTCCCCTCTTCTTTTCTGCCTCCTCCCCCCTCCCCTTTCTCTTTCCCTTTTTTTTTTTTTTTTAATTAATTCATTCTTGTTTTATTCTTCCTCTAGGAATCCAAGGGAATTCTCTCACATCAACTCCCAGTGCCATTTTCTAATTTCATTGTCTGGCTTGAGTGGTGAAGGATGCGTGCTCTATTCTTCTCTTCACTTGACATCTACCAGAACCCTCCTCAATGATTAGGAATGAGCCCAACACCAAGCCTCAAATAGCACAAGACATTAAATTCTGCCCTCAGATACGAGAAACTCCTACTGGCTTCTGAGTCGCGATTCCAAGCTGTAATAGCTCCTGCTCAGGATTCAACAGAGGCTGCAGCATAAAGTTTGGTAATTTTGTCCCTTACTGGAACAAATTATAGTGATTGCCAAAGTACTGATAGTGAGAATCTTAATGATAGCAAAAAAAAAAAAAAAACAAACCAAAAAAACCAACAAACCACAACCCCAAATCCCTTTCCTTTCTCCTGTGGCTCATCACACATATTCCTGTTTGTTATTTGGAATCAACTGGAGTCAATTTTCTTCTACAATACTCAAGAAGCACGGTAACAAACACATTACCATTTTCTGAGAACAATATAAGCAACTAGCTTATTTTAATGTTGTACAGCTTCCTGGCAGTCTTTTACAAACACATCTTCCTTCATATTCTTCTGGATTCACAAATGGATTTTTGTTTACACTGCAAGATAATTATTTCTTAAATTATTTAAATAAGAAGCATCTTGACAAACGTCTCTTCTGAATCAATTTGAAAGAACATTTTTTTTTCCTTTCCTGCTAAAAGTACTTTCAAACTCAGCCAGCTACCAGTGTATGTATGTACCATTAGACCCATTATTTTTAAGCCGTTTGGGCAGCTAGACACTAGATAAACCCAATATGGATTAACGTAGTAAACCTGTACATTGCTAAGAAAACAGAGAAGAAAGTGCTACAAAACACTGAGAATACCACTTAAAAGGAAGAAAAAGCAACAACATGCAGGGACAAGATTAGTTTACAGTGTAAATGGATGAACACAGTAACTCCTCTACACTTTATACCATTGTAAATCTGTCAAGATAAGACAATAGATTAATATTTTTTAAAAAATCCTTAAATGTAAATGTATTTAGCTGTTGTGCAAAAACGAATTACAACCTGTGGAAGATAAATAATGAAGGGTTTACATCAGCATCCCAAACCAGCCCATTCAGTCTGGCAAGAAATAACAGGTTTACAGAAATCACTCTGTATGCCGTCTTCAGCACTAATTGTTTTTAAATTTTATTTGCACTGTGTGTAGTGTGTGTGCCATGGTGTCATGGTTAAACACAGAAACCCTCCCATGTCTCCCCATTTACCTCAACAGAACTACATGAAAAACAACCTGCTTAAGACAGAGCCCATTCTTCATCCATTTGCTGATGTTTACACACAGTTTTAAAATAGAATAGAAGAAGCTTTCTTCACTCAACACACTTGGGTGAAGAGGCCAGCAGGAGAATGCCAGTGCATGGGAACTGGAGCGGGGCAAATAACAACAAAAACTGGCCGACTTCGCTCTGCTCCTCTTTCTGGGCTATTTTGTAGTTGACAGAACCTCGGTGACTACTGAGAGCCGTTCAAATGCGAGTGAATTCCACAAATCTAACAGGAAGGTCCTTTCAAAACATACCCTATTGTCTTTATTTGTCTGCTTAAAAAAAAAAGTTGCATTTACCCAATCACAGGAACGAGTTTTTACAAGTTTCTGTATTAGGAGCAAGTGGACAGATTGGCTTGTTTACCTGAAGGAGAACATGAATGGCAAATAAAGAATAGTTCTAGGATATGTCTCATCTTGTCTCGTAAGAACCTGGGGAAATTCACTGAAATTGAAGGTGGTGTGTTTAAAACCGATAAAAAGAACGATCTTTCCTCAAAGCCTCATCATTTACTGGTAGAACTCGTCGCCACAAGGCAATGTTGAAACTAAGAGCTCAGCAAGAATTAAAACCAGGTTGAATGTTGAATATGGAAAGGCAAAGCTGCAGCAATAAATATTCAAATAAACAAACAAAAAACCACAGGAGGTAGGAACTGGATCCTCCTGCTTTAGGACACAAGCTAACCTTTAATTTTTGGAGGTTAAATTAAATGCGCCCTGGGGCCAGGTTAGCCTGTAACTGGCCCCTGTGCAGATTCTTGCCCCTGCCTGCGTTCAACCCATACCTGTCCCACTATGGCAGAGTGTTCTGGACCAGACTGTGGGGCTGATCAGCTGTGGCCATTACAGTGTTACTGAAAGGAAACACGGCAAGGGACGAGAAACGACGCCGGGTGTTTTAGCTGACCAACCTCACACTGCTAACAAAGGCTGGTGGAAGGTCTCAAACGCTTCCAAGTCAGCAGCAGACTTCCCACTGATTTTAACAGTCTTCTCATCTCGCTCACTGTGAACAGCTTATGCACAGACGAGCTCTTGTTTTTAATGTGAGTTACTGAATTTAACAAACACTTAAGCAGAAAAGCCTATATTCACAACAGATTTTTTTGTAAAGGAGAGTTGCACGAGACCTACTGCAAAATGCCTCTGACACGACTGAAAGCTGCAGTGAAAATTTTTAAACGATCAGCGGTCCACAATTTTTCACTGAACAGAACTGAGCCATCCCAAAAGAGATGTGTTTTTTTTGAAAAATCACCCTCCTCTGCTTTCAGAGGGCTACCTTCGGTGGAAAACCTCAGAATTTTGGATAAAATATTTTTTCCAAGTAATCTGTGTCAAAACAGACCCCACAACAGACAGCTCACAGCATGAATGGATGGGCTGCTCCACCTTGAGCTTCAGGCCTCCCATTTGAGATTACCACGTCCAGCCTTCTTCCAGAACACTTCCTCCTTTCAGAGCAGGAGGACATCCTCAGTTATTAAAAACCACTGAAAACGAACAAGAAGAGCCAGCAGCAGATAAGCAGGTGGAACTGTTGTTTAGATGATACTTCAGAAGTGGTAGC
Source organism: Oreocharis arfaki (assembly GCA_013398015.1). NCBI lineage: Eukaryota > Metazoa > Chordata > Aves > Passeriformes > Paramythiidae > Oreocharis > Oreocharis arfaki. The sequence goes on along the minus strand of VZRR01003450.1, from coordinate 272,763 downwards.
TAGCAGATGAAACCCTAGCACAAGTTTTTGAGTGCGAGCTGGATGGGAAAACGCCTAAGGAACATTAGAAAGGCAAATTCATGGCCACTAGCTTGCTGTCTGAGAGCAGTTGAGAAGGAGACATTGATGTCCACACAATGGAGTCTCATAAAGGTAGGAATCGACTGCCAAGAATCTGCCAGGCAGAGCTACATTGCAGCGCATTGTCTGACTCTATTGCAGCCCCCAAAAGTACTGTAACCCTAATGAAATGGAGCTGCCACCAAGGAAATGCCTTTATCACAAGCACACATCAAATTAGTTTTAATATCAAGCAGGAAACTTATAATTTCTTTGGTTTCTGAAACATGAAAAATCAGAGAGGCTGTTTAAAATTTTGAGAGCTGTGTAAACAGAAGGTCAGGGCTCTGACCACATCTCGGGGCTTACGGGGATTTATTTACCTGCAGTGGGGCTGACTCACAGGAAGACAAACATTTGTGGCCTGCAATCCGGGCAGCCTAAAATTATCACAGGACTGAAACTTCCATGAAAGACAAATTGTGTAAGACAAAATCTGAAAGACCACTGATTTTCTCTATATGACGAGTCAACACAGAACCCAGTAGAAAATAACAGAGAATCAACCAAAACAGAATGCCTGGGCTGGGTAAGGATTATGAATATATTTTAAATATGGGACCATCAATCCAGACAAAGAAACTTTGCTCCCCAAAATTCAGCCAACAAGAGGTGAGATTCAGCTGAAACACCTGGAGATTCCTGTAAGAAAGTGATGCCTCGAGGACAAGCGCCTGCAGGGAATCCTAGCACTGAGTAAAACTGATGCTTGTTCTTGCTTTATCACTCTCTGGTACTCTTTGTACCCAAATTTTCTCACGCAGCACAATTTCAGAAGAAATTTCAGCATAAGAAAACACGCACTATCAACTGATACACTCAAACTTTTGAAACAATGGGAAAAAAGGTAGATCATGCTTGGAAATCCATCAAGAAAGGGGTGATGGTCTGGCAGATCAATTTTTTCACTTGCAGATTTACAGCTAGAGTTGGATGCTTTGTTATGAGTGATAGTAATTTCTCTATGGCTCATAACTACTCCTTAGAACAGTTAACAACCTGTTTAGGTGGCAAGCGATGGCTGGGTGAGATACTGAAGTGAGAGGCCATTTACCTAAAAGTCGTTGGAGTGTGCTCTACTAGGTAGCCTATTATTCCATTCTTACCAAATGTTGCCTTACTTCCTTCAGAACATATTCTCCTGGAGCTTGGTGGACATCATAAAGTTACTTCTTTGATGGACAGAGCTGAATTTAAACCAAGCAACTGCCTGAAGTGAGATGATGGCTGGCAACGAACGTGACCTTGTATCCGTGTTAATGAAAATGTGTACTCTTACTGGGAGTTGGCAGGTTCGTACTTCTGGGATTCCCAGGGCTAACTGGGTGAGTTCAGCTAGGCTGAAGTGTCCCAAGGCCCCACTGCTTCCAGTTTTGACAGAAAACGTGGTTTTGGTGGTAAACGGGAGAAAACCAAGAAAAAATAACAGTGGTCTCTGCAGACTGCAGTGGCACTCTGGGCCAGGAGCCTCAGGGTGACCAAAGGGCCTTTCTCCTCGCCTTCCCTTTGCAGCAGACACTGATTGTAGAGAAAGCTAACTCCAGGCAGAAAGCCAAAGACTATGCCTACCACATGAAAGAGCATGCAACACCACAAAGAAAGATGGAAATCAGTTAAAAGAAGCAAGTGTCTGTTGTGTCTTGCAAGACTTTTGGAAGGCTTGCAAGTCTATTCATAGCGCCTAGGGCTCTCCCAGAGTAGTCCCCTGCTATGCGGGCAGTGCTCTACTTGGACTCTCCTCTTCAAGCTGGCTTCAACCTGTTGACAGGTTCTTTGAAGGCAATGATGAGGCTACAAAAGCCAGGGAAGTGCATGGAGAGTAGGTTGACTTATCGCTCAGGCCCTCCAGCCAATGGGATTCTGTGTTACTTTGAGAAAAAAAATAAATATGGTCACTGCTGCTGCTGAGCCGCTCTAATGATTTAATTAATTTGGCCTGGGAAGGCTGAACATGCATGCTGCCCACGTTTGGTCTTGGAAAGGTCACCTCCTGTGAACTTTTGCCGACCAATGCACAGACCAAAGACTGAAGAGATGTGGCGAATTAGAGACAAACTCTGAGGCTCGTTCTGTGGAAGCTTCTCAGCAGTAGAAACACTGGGTAATTGGGAAAGTATGGCCAGATGGTCTTTCTCTACGAAAAGAAGGTCTGCTCTGCAGGAACTGTTAATGGGAAGGGATGGATGGATATTGGAAAGAGTTTGCCAGTAAAAGACTATGGAGGCAACATGACAGAAGGGAAATTGGAGAGAGGCTGACAAGCCTCAAGAACTCAAGATGTTCTCAGTTGCTCATAAAATGCATGATTCTGGCAACTACAAAATGAATACTTGGGCAGAAACTTGTGTATGTGTTTGTGATCTGGGCCCCGAAGACTCCTGTCTGAAAATCAGCTGACTGGTGTGCCAGTTTATTTGCAGTAACAAACTCTCATGAATGACGTCGCACTGCATGTCTTAGCAGGCATCTCTACAGAGCTCTGCGGGCCCCAGGTCACCCAAGTCACACTTGGATGCAACAGAGAAGCACAATTACCATATTGTGAACGAGACCTTGATCATAGTGTCATTGCACTTCTTTCACCCAGGGTTTTGGTAGCTGTCAAAACTCACATTACCACAACCCTGGCAGCAAGTTAATGTTTCTACACAATGGAGAGAGACACATCTCAACAAATGCCTTAGAATATCACTTTGCTTTCAAAACAAGCAGTAACTACCAAGGCATAGTTTCGTGAACTGTTATCATGTTAGAGCAAAAATCTTTTGCTCATGTCAAAAATCTTTCCTTCCACCCAACACAAACTGCTATTAGTACTGTCCTTCCAGCCTCCTAATTGTTAGGTATTTCCAATAGAGAAAGTTCACAAACGACCAGGGACCCAAACCAGTATTACATGTGTATCATTCACCTATCTAGAATTTCTTTGAAATGCTTTCCCTCACTTCTTATGCTAAACGTAAAAAGATTCGTTGTTTTCAGTGATACTTTTAAATTTTCTATCTTGCCAGGAAGGCTGTTGTTATACCGTCCTTCCTCTTGCTCTGCTTTGGGATGTGCACCTTTGTCTTTCAGAACATTGTTGGTCAACTCATTACCATCTCATGGTTTGGCAAGTTCTCGGTTCACCTGAGATGAATCATGCTGAGCCAAGCACAACAACAGTGCAAGAAAGCAAGGCTGAGAAACTGCTATAAAACTTATGGTGTTACTGATTCATTCTTCCTCATTTAGGCAAGACATTAAATATATGAAAAGACCATGATTGTTTTTATTTCCTCCTTATGTATATGCACAGATATTTCTCATACTGTCTGCTTGCAAGCTTGAAGAGGTAACAAAACCAATTTTTAAATTCATCTCTCAGGCAAACTGAACATTCATCATTTTCCTCCCTAAGCCCTGACACTGGTGAATACAAATCTGCATTTACTTTAGGGAATTCCAAAGAGAATTGTGAATTCAATTGTTTTTGAAAGGCGAAATTTGGCTTAGGGAATAGGATGCCTCCTCCTAGCTCACCCCTCCCTACTCTAGCGCGGATTTCTCTTGCAGACTGGGTGACTCCAGTAAGGAGCATTCAAGATGGTATAATACAGGCTGGTAAATAACAGCTCAATAATCAGGGTTGTGAAGGTGCAGAGTATATAAGGGATTTATTTCTGATAGTGAATCTATACACATATACATCATCAAGCCCCCATTGAGAAGCAGACCACTCCAAGTGATTAATACAGCTAAAGGGGGCAAATAAGAGATCAATGACAAAAATCACCTGGTAAAAAAAAAAAGTAAAAGGTGTTGCATTAAAAGGGCTTTTACTTTGCATGTGAAACAATACCGAGAAACCCGTATTTTAGCACTTGTGCTCAACAAGCACTCTAAAGTATGTCGGGATGAGAACAGAAACCCATCCTTTCTAATAATCTTGTGACAAAAGCTAAAAGACATCATCCTATTAACTAGTGATCTCAACTGCTAATGCGGAGTACTTCCTGGTGTCTTTTATGTAGAATGCCGCTATTAAAAAACCACTAAACATTCACTGTGAACAACACAGAATCATTCATCTTTTATCAGCATCTCTTGTTAGAGGAGTATGAGAGGGGCTGAAGGTGTCATTGATATTATAGAGCGGAAATTAATCAGAAATTTTTCTCATATTTTCCTCATCACACTCATTTACTTTTGTACAAATTTCCCCCTGCTAAAAAGTTCATACCCAGCCCCCTGTTGTACGCTTTTAAGTTGAGAATATTCAACGAGTGCGTCAACTGAAAGGCACCAGGTCCCAACACAAAAAGCATTCGAAATTCTCATTTAGTTGTCTTTATTTTGCTAGCGCCATGTGGTCCTTGAAGATGTAGAAAACACGGGAAGCCGAGTAAAGATCAGAGCAAGCTCATTAGCATTCTGACAAAATTGGAGTGGTGGAGATGTATAGTTTGCCTAGTTTGTCGTTTTGAAAGCTACCGGTGGTAAGCTTTCTATTTCATTGTGCTTTTGTCTTTTTTTGGGGTTTTCAACGCAGCAGGGTGGTTGTTAGCCTAGGTTTTCACAGTGCATTGTGGGAACCTTGCCTCACATTCAGCCTATATAGTATCATTTGAGTTCAAGTAAAAAAAAAAAAAAAAAAAAAATTTTTTTTCCTATTTATTTCATAATCACCTATGCTAATGCATAATTGTCACCTGGCTGTCAAAGCCCATCCTGCCCAATACCTGGTTTATAAAGTTAAAAAAACCCCAAAGCCCCCCAAAATTGCTGAATAAAATAAAGTCTGAGCTGCATTTAAAAATAAAACCTTTTAAACATATTCCTAGTTCTCTTCAAAAGACAAGATAAGAAGAAATTAATTTAAATTCCACTGTTTACAATAAACTAGAAATGAATTTGAGACAGATCCAGTTGATTAGAATTCAAAAGAGACTCTGTATAAGAGCCTCAATTCTATTTCAGAGCCTCTTGGAGGAAAAATGGGTTTATGCTCCAGAATTATGTAAATAATGAATTACCTCTTAGAAGACCTATAGAAGTTATTACTCTCGTCATTTTTTTTTTAAAAATTTTTTTTTTTTTAAACATAAGGCTCACTTTGAAGGGCTAAAAGGGCTACATTAATGCTGCTATTCGACATGAACGTTTCCAAGTCGCAATGAAATGGATAAAGGTCTTTTTGGATGAATTTATCTGCTAAATCCTTGTGGTTGCCCTCCTATCTCGGATGATGACCCAAAAGAATGTCAACAGCTCATTTCCCAGAGAGCTGGGAAGAGTCACTACACAAGCCATAATCTGCACGTTCTCAAAGAACCGTTTCAAACATTACATTTCACAAGCTGTTTAAAGAGATTTTTTTTTCCCTCTCATCTCCACTATCCTACCAATACTTTGGACATCAGTGCCTTGGAAATGAGTGCTTTAACAAAGTTGAAACGTGACTTTTTACGTATTGTGTTGGTGGGTCAGGCATACACGCACGCTCGTACACGCACCGTGCAACATGTGAGTGCCCACGGGCTCCCACATGCTTCCCATCCACATCACCAAATTCCAGCCAAGCTACAGCAGTGACAAGGACACACTAAGACTAAAAATACATCAAGTTACCCCTAATTTGCCCATTGGATTTTTTTTCTTTTAATATAATATGTGCCAGGCTGCCAAATCACAGATATCCTTTCAGTAGGAAAAGAGAAAACCCAGCTTGGAAGGAGATACAATGGACCTAGGTTTGGAATACAGTAAATTTCACAATGGAGTGCAGACTCAAGTTTTCTTTACTTAGCAAGTGGGAAAGGATAAATATTAAGAGAAAGAGCTGCTTTATAGAAAACTTTCAAAATTCTTTCTTTTTGTTATGCATTTGGACAGCATCATTATCTCTGACGTCAAAACAGCTTGAGAGCCGCAGGCAGCCTCTGCTGAGCAAGAAAAGCAAATGGTAAGGCCAAAGAGGTCTTTAAAAAAACAAACAAATAAAAAAGTACAAGAAGGTAACTGCCCGAAAACAGAAAGCTCTGAGATTTCCATGTGGATTGACAGATTTAAATTTTTCCATCATATTTATAATCTAATTTCACTCTATGCCTCTCATTTCACTCATGTGAAATACAAGAAATTTCCTCACAGGAGATGTTGCTACATTTGAGCTACATGAGGAACTATAATCCCTCCCCAAATAAAAACAACACTCTAACCCTGAGAATTAAATAGCAGTTTTACCCTTAACCTCACAAAAGAATTTTGTCAGCTCTAAGATGCTACCTTTATTTCAAATCTCCATTTAAACACTCAGTTCCTTTTCACTTGGGTTCCAACTCCCAGCAGAGGCAAATAACCTGGAGACTGTTATCTGCACAACAGTAAGGGCGACCGAATTATTTTCTATACTTTGCCATGTGCTTATAGCTGCAAAATTATTTATCTCCTTCACTGCATTCTACTACGAAAGTTTCCTCCAGAAGAATCGCCGGGACCAGCCATATCAAATTAGAGGGCAGTCAGGAGTGTCTAAGTCCAGCTTTAAAACAAATATAATAACAATTACTTAGCCATATGGAAAATAGGGTATGTCTTTCCTGAAAGCTTTTATATATTTTCTATCTCAAATTTCAACTTCATTAGAAACTATTTCTGACTAGCAAGCTGCAAGATTGCTAAATATCTAACTGTTAACCCACCATGAAGAAAGAGACTCTTTTGAATGGCAGAACTTTTCCAAGATGCAAATGAACAATAATCTAATTTTGAGAGTAAATTAACTGAAGGATTCATTTTAATATGTTTCAAAGTCTCCAAAACGAAGTGGCAGTTGCAGGCTCTGCAATACACACACATAGGTGCACTCATGCTCACATACATAGACCGACACGGCACCCCCACTACACCCAGCTTCCATCCTCAGGAGAACCCACATTGTATTTATGTTTAGGTTCTTATGACTTAAAGGCCAGATGTTTCACAAATGACCAACAATTGGAGGTTAGAATAAATTAATGACTGATTTCTGAGCTTTGATGGAATTAAGCATACTTCTTTTCTCAATGTGCCATGTGAATGTTTGCCCGTTAAACTTTTTTTTTCTTTTTTTTCCTTTTTTTTTTTTTTTTGACAAGTGAGGCCACCCGGCAGAAAACAACTGATGCAAAACCCAGGAGTAATCCCTCTGTTTAGTTCAACACTGTGGTTAGCCTTAACACTGCCTCTATTATCCAATGGATTTAGAGAAACTTTCATTTATTTGTTGGCCTCAGTCTTCCAACTTTGTTGCCTTCTTTAAAGGACCCAAGACCCATTCCTATGTAAATACATTTGCATAGGGCCACAATGAAACTTTCTGGGGCTGGGATTAAACTTGCAGAACTAGATAGCTGTGCTGCGCATATTTGTGATCTTCATGTAAGTACTTTCCCAAATACATACGAGTGAATGAAGCCAATGTCCACTCTGGCTACAGGAATGCCTGGAGTTTAAAGAAATGCCCCATCGAAAACTATTGACCCAAGCCCCGAAGGCTGAAGCGAGCGGCAGAAACGGCACCCAAATGCAAAAGTACAACATACGGAAAATGAACAAAAAGTCCTTTTCAATTAGGAGCTGCTAAAATCAGCACATTACTTGCTGCAAAATGTCATCTTCTCCCCCAGCTTGTTCTGGTAGGACAACAGGATCCCTGGTGTAAAAGTGATGATTCATGGCCACTTGCATTTCCCCTTTCTTTTTTCTTGCTACCTTCGTTTATACAAAGCACCTAGGGTATAGTGTATTATTACAAACTGTACTCAACACAGCCTTCTTCCAGCCAAGGCAAATAGAAAGCTTTGCATCCAGCAAGTCTATTAGGAAACAGCACCCGGATTAATCCCTGCAATTACCGCCCTCAAAAAATGCTAGTGGACACTCCATGCAATTCCGCCATTCCCACACACAAAACACCAGTATCTTAAAGGTTTACGTTCTGCAAGGGAGACTCGATGGACCTAAAGCGCAACGAAGGAGTGGTTTTGTAATTTCACTGGCTCTGATGACTGTGGGCCAGGAATTGCAACTGAATATATTCTTTTGGTATGCATTTAAGGAGATAACACCTGCTTCCAGGGCTCACCGAACACAGATACGTAATTCCTTGTTTTGCTGTGCATTTTATCCTAATCTAACCTAAAAAAGTTCCGTACACTTAACTTTAAAAAAAATCATTATTATAGCACCATTCAAATGCACAACTACAATGATTTAAAAAAAACGAAACTAACATATAAAACTTAATCACATGCGAAAAACCACTAATCACTAGAAAATGACTGCCATAACCAGCAGGATGTTAATGAAGACACTGTCACAAATCATAACCCAATTCTGATTTACACTGTATTTTCCTCATTCCCGACTGTATGGTGGACCTCTGCTGCCCCATGTAAATACCATATACAAACCCAATTTCTCTCGTTGGACTAAGCACATCAATACAAAAGCAAATGAACTACCAAAGTGCCCTAATTAACAATTTTGCAAGTGAATGCAGACATCAGTGCCACACTGCAGCCATTAAAGTCTATCCCTTGCCATATCTGTTTCTGTTAACATTTCAATAGACCAATTAAATGACCTTTCCCCCCTCAAACTCAATTAAGCTATTTGAACACCAATTGATAACTTACCATGTATTTATGCAAAATGTGCAAGCAAGAGATTCATTTTTTCAATCCTAATGATGTTTTGAAGAAGAGAGAACTATCTTAACTATCCTGTCCTGGTATTCCATGGAGAGGGGGCCAGGGATGGGACTGCCTCCCAGGGGAGCCCGGTGGGCACGGTGACATTGTGGCAGGCGGTTTGGAGAAAGCAGGTGTGAGGCAGATATTCTTCTTCCCTGCCATTTGGTCCCTACCAGGCAGCTGTCTTGGGAGGCCAAAAGAAAGCAGAGACAGCCATCTCTTTCAGCTTGTTGGAGTATCACGTCCTGGGTCACAGCCAGCACACTGGTAGGTGGCACAGGGTCACACCAGCCAACTTGTGGATATCCAGAATTGTTCCTTTTTTCCTCTGTTTTCCCCTCTCTTTGTTTTTGTCTCGAGTTCTTACCTCTCGTTGTGCAGTGGAAAGGGGTGCCCAATACACACACACACACACACACCTTTCCAGCATCCCAGGGTAGGTGTGACACTGGAGTGGAGCCTGCCCGCCCCAAGTTAAAAGAGACAATCTGCTGACATTTGCATTTTCCCAAGGGGCTCCAGACACCCTGGATCTGTTTGTCACAAATTCAGGGGGCTTGAGCGGAAGGAGGTCAACGTCTCCTGTTTAAGAGCCAGCCTTTGCTTCTCTGCACAGGTAAACAGTTCCCCCCAGGGTTGGTAGACAGGGACTGAAAGCCAGTGGATTTATTTAAAATTAAGCCACCTCAGTCTAGGAAAGAAGTGTTTTGATGCTGCTGGTGCTGCTGCAACTGATTTATGGTGAGAAACATAAATTTTTTGGCTTCAAGAATTAAAAGGACAATGAGAGATCTTCCAGGAAAAATAAGAAATAAGAATTTGTGTAGCACATACAGAAAAAAGGTTTGTAAGTACCTATTACCTCTCAGTAGACTTCTTTTAGACAAAAAAAAAAAATCCTCTAATTTTAACTAAGAAGTAATCAAGCAGAAAACACAGAAATGGAGGGGAGGAAGCTATAAATTGTTTAGCCTTCCTTATGTCTGGGAAAGAAAAAGTTGTACCTGAGCAAATTAAAAAAAAACAACCAAACCACTAAGCCCCAAAAGTAATCTTTCTTAAATTAAAACAAAACAGAAAAAGTAAAAAGAAACCACTTTGAAGATGGGTAGGAGAGAAATTGAAGATCCAACTCTAACAATTCTATTTGAAGTTTTAGTTGAATCCCTTAAAAAAAAAATTCTAGTGGCACCCTGGGATAGTTCAACAAAGGCCTGGTTTCTGGGAAAAAAAGCATTGTCCCTTTCAGAATGTTAATCTGGTATATCACTTGCTACTACACCCCAGCATGTACTTTTGCTCATATCAACAATTAAAAGAATACATTTATTAAATAGTCTTATCACTGGATGTTATAACTTGTAATTCATGCTAACTAGATAACCAAAGTAAATTTTATTTAAATTCTCATTTCTTTGTGAAACTTTGTAGACGGTGCATATCTCATGATTAACGGACAACGTCTAAAGCATCCCGTCCTCTAATCTTCCTAAAATCCCTTTTCATCTGATTGTTTAAGACTGCTTGAAAGGCTAACACCAAGTCTAAGACTACTGCACATTTGGGGGAGGGGAGCCTCTGTAGGTTAGCTAATTAAACTGTTTGTCTTCTGAAACATTTAACTGGCTTTAGAGATTATTCTAATTAAGAATGATGTTAGATGTATTTTTTAATGTAGCTATTAAAATTAATCATAATCCAGCAATCTCATGTGCTGAACTATGTAAATAGAGATGTGCTTGAAATCCTGCTGCAGTTTCTTTATTTGGGAGTTGAACATTATGGATTCTACAAAGCACACATCAGCATCAACCTAATTTTTAATTAAGAATGCCTTGTGAAACTCTAACTTTTACTCCGTATTTATGAAAGGTAAACAACTGACCTCAGCAGAGGCAGACTCCAGTGTTTCCCAAGCAGCACAGCTACGAGGGGGGATACGAGCTCTCATTCATACTGTACATCTTTTTCTTTCTACTTCGCAGACCGTGTATTCAATTGAAGTGAAGGAAACCCATTAATTTTGGAAGGTCTGCAACTTGGCAATTGCAGCTTCTCGTGCTTTTCTTTACTAGACATACAGCAGAGCTCTCACAAATATTGCTGGCAAGAAATTTTAAAAAACAGACCACATAAAAAAGTTGGCATTCAAACAGAAAGAACGGCTGGGGCTAGAAGCCAATATGTAAATTGGTTAGTTAAAAAAAAATCTAGTATGATTTTCTCCTTAAATAATTAAGAAAACAAAACCAAAACAACAGAGAGAAACAAATGAATTATGACTGCAGTACACACAACAGGCAGCCTCTATCAGAACTCAGAAGGGTATTATACTCTAAACACTTTTTCTTCCCTTACTGCTGAAAGATTAATACTGGTTATCCCATTAAAGTTGGTAAAATGCCATTCTTGTGTCTTAAAGCTCTAGCATTGGAGGTCAAGAAGTGTATGCTGCTTCTTACAAGGCTAGTGTGGATGTAATCTTCCCAAAGTTACAATAATTAATGTTAAGCTTCTTTAGCAATACGTTTCTGAAAGAACTTGCCTGATAATATACTTAGAGCCTGGCTAGCTGTTTGTGTTTCTGAGCAAGAAATGTATTCTATGCTGCTCACGTACTCCAGCTTAAATCTTTAGTCAAACTAGGGTGATGATGAGCAGTTTGACTCCTAAGTAGAAATAATATTTAAATTCTCGAAGGTGAAACATTTTGGGTGCAGGGAAATCAGGGGGCACAGATCCTACTTCAGAATGTTTTTCACCACTAACCCGATGGAGATGTGCTCTGAACAGCCATAGAGGTCTATTTTAGGATACCCATCCCCAAAGAAAGCTGCCTGTACAGGTGCAACATATTTATTAGTGGGCAATCTACAGCAATTGCAAAAGAGCTGACACTGGAGGTCTGCTCTCAGCCCATACTTTACAGCTGAATACAAAAGCCCTCTGACTGAAAGTGTGAAACCCACACGCTCCAGCTCGGAAGCTGTGGTTATGAATGAAAACTGGGAGTGTAAGATCAGATCTCCTTCTGCTCTAAAACTGAGATAATTTCATTTATTTCAAGCGAGCTACCTCTGCTTCTCCCATCTCAGGATTTGGCCCTTTCTGTACACATTAACAGCTTGGGTTACAGCAGTATTTCTGAGTCATCCCACGAATAAAGGAAAATGCATTTTTCTGAACGCATGCACTTTGCTGCAGCATTTTTGAATGCCACCTTGACGTTTTGCACTTCTGCTTGCTGGAAAGCTTAATGGACAAACCCATCTCCCAGGTTAAAAACTAAAAGCCATTTCTGTGAGTACAGTTGGGAATGAGTGGCCCAGGGAAGCCAGAGCAGCATCACAGTCACCGAATGGAACAGAGAATCTCATCCGCATCTTTGTTTTCGTCTAGTGCAGAAAAGAACCCTGATGATACATACATGTTTATCTATTTGCTTCCATTTCCAGCCCTGTGAATGCATGCTTTATCTCTGGGCATAACAGCTTGTTCTGGTAGAAGTTCTTTTTGTCTTTCTATGCAGATTTTAATGCAACAGCATAGGTAGAAAATTCACTCTTGAGTGAGTTCACAAGGGAAAATTATGCAAAGAGGTTACTAATCAGTCGATGACCTATCCTTTGAGGCAATACAGTAGACACAAGAATATCCAAAACAAGTCACCCTTATGCATTATAATCACAAGCAATAGGCACAGAGACTGATTCTGTTAACCTGACAGAGAGTTCATTCTCCATCATTCAAATAGGTGAGAGAAAGCAAAAAAAAAAAAAAAGCATCCTGAAGCACAAAGCAACTTAGACAGTTTACTGGCAACTTGACCCTGAGACGGTTCCAAAAACCAGTTTCACAGACACGAGCGTGCTTAACAATGGTGTCAGTCAGCCAGCCCTGAAGCTGTCCAAAGAACCAGCCAGATACTGCTGCTGCCCAAGAAAAAAATACATTCTAGACCTGGCTTCCAGATAATATAGCTGTAAGGCACAGGCTCACCACAGCTGCTGACTACGATGAAGATGAGGGAGATAGAGGCAAACTCTGGTCCTGACACAACAGCCCAGGCTCTCAGCTACCTGATGGTCAGCCAGCACCTTTTGTCTCCCCTTCTTTTCTATAGGTACTCTGATAGAAAGAAACTGTGCATTTTATGCCTAAAAGCTACACAGCCAGACAAGCAGAAAGCTGTGTTATTTCTTATTATCTGATGCTAGATGACTTGTATGGTTTAATTAAATATGTATTTGGAGACTGTAACATACCATTATATATGTGCCCTGGACTGCTATTAAAACAAAACA
>VZRR01003450.1:209622-254622 GCA_013398015.1 Oreocharis arfaki | reverse complement strand
TGAGAATCCCTGCTTTCAAGGCTATAAAGTTAACTATCAGTTAAAAACTTCAGTTTTCACATGTTTTCTCCTAAATTGCATTTGTTAGCTGAGAACATAAATAGGACGTTTATAAAGGACTTGTCAAATCAATTGCTTTAAGTTAAATCCTGATTGCTCAGGAAATGGTAAAAAAAAAGTAATGTTTTTATTATGGCTGCACCACTTGTCCCCTTCTCCCCAGTACAAGAAGTGATGGATATCTATCAATATTCCAGTTACAGACCTCTAAAGTACACTCTTACTCTCCAGCTGTGTGCTAGACTCCCTGCTTTATGCAGGATCCTTCAAAAAAAAAGTAACCTCATCATGGGTCTGATAGAAAGAATGCAACAACTTCTGACATACTTCAAAATATAAGAAATTAAAATCAATAAGAAATCTCTTTTAAAATGGATCAAATGATATAAATAAAATAATAACATGGTTATTAGTACATTAAGAATCCCCAAGCGCTATGCTGATGACTCCATATGTATCTACAGGTGGTATTTGGAGTACATTGAAGACTTGTGAAATATTGTACTGGCTCCTTTGTGCAGAACATACATTTCACAAATTTAAAAAAGTACACAGGAAAGTGCAGGAAAACACATAGATTTTTTTTTTCTAGCTAAATAACTAAAGATCAAGATGTAATGCATCTGAAAAAGTACTTCAAAAGACCGTAATAGGTAAAAGTCCTACTAAATAAGCATCCATTCAGCATGGAAATAGTTTCTGAATTACACACTTTTGTAAAATCAGTTTAAAAAGTCAAACAACCTCAGCACACGAGAAAGTAAATACATTGAAAAAAACACCCTAATATTCGGATACAAGTTGCAGGCTCATTTCAAAGCTCTGAACTTTAACTAAAGTCAATTCATCTGTATTTCAAAACATAAGACTGGATTCAAATTTGCTTTAAAACCTATTATTTCAGTTAAAGACAGGCTTCAAGTTTATAACATCAGATATCCATACAACTTACAAAGACATTTTACCACAAAGTAACCTGGACCAACTAACTTTTTTTTCCCCTGGAAAGGAAGAACACTTTTTGGACCCACAACACCATTTATTTTTGAAATATCAAAGCACCTTTTGTTTCCAACTGATGTGGTTTAACCTCTCTATCTCTGATGACCACCATCACTTAACACCCATCTAAAGTTCCTCATTGAAGTCACAGCTATTACGCTTTTAACAAAAAATCACCCATAAATTTTAATCGTTTCAATGGCACCTACAACACCAAGTATTACAGACTTTTAAAACCCATCCTCCCGAAAAGAAACAAATAAAATAATTGTGGAGCATCAGCAACCAGATAGCATTCTTAAATTTCAGTGATCTAGTCAATGGAGCCTTCCTCCACGTACTGTGCTGTTTCATGCAGTACATGGCTTTAGCTGGCCAAATTTTTTTTTCCCACTGAATCAGTAGAACAGTGAAGATCTTACTTTTTTTTCCTTTTTTTTTTTCCTTTTTTTTTTTTTAAGCAGTGGCATATCAATGAGGCACAGATGTGTATTCCAACTCTGCATGGATGAGCACACTGTTCAATAGTGCTGGCTCACACGGTATCAGGGCAAGTTATCACTTCCCATGAAGGCACTCTTATCACCAGGGCCCAGAGAGGTGGCTGCAAATCGCAGCCTTTTTATTTTCAAGGCAGTTTTGCTGAACATTCAGGCTTCAAAGATTCACACTTCCAAAACTCTATAAGAGTTTGTGAACGCTCAATTTGCCAAAACTGTTTACAGTGTAATTGGGCACCGTACCTGTGTCCATGAGATAGCGAAGGCGCTTCTCCACCAGCGCGGCACGGGTGTCAATTTGCTTTTGCTCATTCTCTAGTGCTGCCAATTCTCCTACAACATACTGACTGGTGTCTTTGAACCCTTTCTGTTAAAGAGAACAAACAAGAAGAAAAAACATCACTTGTAAGTTGCATTTTTCCTTTCCACAAACACTTAGTAAGGCACTTACCTAAACAACCAAATATCATGCTCACTACCAAAAAGCTAACACATTTCATAAACTTCACAATTTTGCCAAATGTCCTTATTTGTTTATTAAAATACCCTGGCTTTTTTCTTTAGGGAACATTTGATTTTGCAGTTTTTTACTAGCTGGCAGTTATTTTGAAATTCCTCTAATTTATTTCTAAGCTGCTGTAACAAAGTGCCACGAAAAGAAAGGTAATCCAAATAAAGCACTATTTAGCGTGCCATTTCTACTCCATTCAGGTCTGATTTAGCTTTAAAACGTTAACTTTAGGGGCTAGAAGAACTAGCACAAGACTCTCTAATGACCATTAAAAAGTGGGCTTTTAAGATTAAAACCAAACCCGAAACAAGATCCCTGGCTTGTTTAGCTCCTCTGAGGCAACTGCAGCACAGAGGCCCCCAGCCTGGGCCATCTTGCCCCTCTGGGTTTCTCTGACTGAAGGAACTGGCCTGCTACAGGATGATCTGTAAAATCACCACTAATGAACTGCAACTCTTACCCTGGAAAGTGGTGACAAGGCCCTGGGCAGGCACTCGGGTGCACAGGGACTAACCCGAGCTGTCCTGCCTCTGCGCCGATCACACCCGGCCAGGAGGCAGCCCAGGGATGTCAAGCTGATAAATCCTACTGACCCTTACCAAGAACGCTGTGGGAACACTAACAAGCCAAGTTTGCCTCTTGTACCCTGTAACTCCTCAGCCCCGCCCTGCAGATGACCACACAGATCTCCAAGTGTTTCCGGAGCTGTTTGGCTGTCTTGAAGGAGCCCAGGCAAAGGCATTCAGTACCTCCAAGTTATTCTCATGCGGCTCAACAACCTTCACACAGTGTTGTGGCTGTTCACAATGCTGAAATGTCATTCCTGAAGCATGTTTTTGCATACGTTAGGAAAAACATGTTACTCCTTCCAACTAATCCTCCATGCACTTTTTTCCTCCTACGCCTGACCCAGAGCCTTGGTGAATGTTTTAAATAGGGAACAAAAACCTTGACAAAACTATTTCATGTTTCATCTACCCTGTAAAGGATAAAGCAAAAATCAGTGTCCTCTGGGAACAGAAAAATACACAGGCTTTTTTTTTTTTTTGAGACTTATTTCCCTACTAGAGGCTAACTTGTTGCTGCATAAGGGTCTTAGACACTTTCACTGAACGTTTTCAATTGTTCTTCTGTAAATGTGTCTGAAATAATCAATTCAGTTTCATATTCAGGCAACAGGCATAATAAGCACATCAGCATATTATTTCAAATAAAGACATGTTCAAAGTGAAAGTTAACCAGCATGGCTGAGCTCCCAGGACCAGTAACGAGCTGAGAACTTTGAAATTTGGGGTATCCAAATTTAAGGACATTATTCCCCCATTAATTTGGTCCCTCTCTTCCTACACAATAGCCAACAGTATCATCCCTAATGGAATACCCTTTTCTACCTGTTGTATAGCCAGAAAAACAGCAACAACAAAAACAAAACTCCCTGAGAGCAGACCCTGAAGAAAGAAAAAAAATCAGTCTGGAGAGTTGACGTGATGTGCAATATATTGCCTTTCATCAACTATAATTAATTGAAAATAGTATGAAAACTTCCCTAATGTCAGCATACATAATTGTTAACAATTGCTATTAGAAGATGAAAAGAAATGCTGTGTCAGGCTGTAATATCCCAAGAGTTCATGTGTATCATCTGCATATATAATGTGAACTCACTGTGCCAGACCTTTTCAGCTCTGCAAAAGTACAACTGGGCTAAAAATAACTCCAGCTCGTAAAAAGTTCGATGTTTTGGTGTAGATATGACAGCGGCTCAAAATTGCTACTCAGCTCCAGATTGCCTCAGCAAAAACGACAAATGTGTTCAGATAAACTGTGGAGAGCAACAAACAACCACCCTCAAAGGCTGTGTTGCGCTTTCAGACAAAAAAAATTCAGGTTAAAACTTGGTTCTTCCTGCTTCTGTCCCGCAGCTGTCCATCAAAACCAGCTTTCTCCCTGCGGTCTATCAAATATTTCCCTCACAAATCAATTTTACACATGATCAGCCCATACCCCTACTGAGCTGAACCTCCCCGTTAATTAAGTGAAGAAATTACCATATATATTATATTAATGCAAACATCATTCAGCTAGTAATTCACGGCTGATCTGGATAATGGAAAGGTTGAACACCCATTAACCCAAGCCAACAAAATGGGTTGGCTGAGAAATTCTAGCAGGTCTCATGTGACTCTTCCCTCTAACTGCAGCTCTGCGGTATCTGCTATTGTAATAATTAAAATCCTCCCGGTAGATCAATACTGGAATCTCTTTATGGGAAGTGCCCTGATGGAAATGTCTCAAGGAAGCTGGGGCTGTGGAACTCTGAAAAATTCATTTTTTTTATCTGACAATTATCACCACACTGCAGACTAATTCAACAGTGCACCCCTCTCACTCTGCTTTGAATGCACTGGAGATTGACATCTAAAAAACCCTAACATCTCATTTTAACAAATAAAGGCACTATTTCCACATACAGTTTGGAATTATCAGCAATCATGAAACCAGACAAAAAATTAATATACATTAAGCACTTCATCTTCTGATGGCTTCCTCTGAGTCTCAGCTATCGCAGCCTTCTCCTCATTTCCTCTCTTTGTATCTTCCTGTATTGATCTCTGCCTTTTCATCTCTTGAAAAAAGGGAAAAGACATGTAAAATTATTATAAAGCTTGATATTTATGTATTGAAATGTGGACTTACATTATCGGGTTTTCATATATTTATTGTTAAATATTATTAAATCATAAGATGGGAAAACAGGTTTTATATTTTCTCCTACCTGGTCTGCTCTCCACGTATTGACTGAAAGACTGGAGCTGAGTTTTCCTGACGGTCGAGTCCTTGCTGAACACAACGGGATTTCTAAACCGTTCCGCTGCTTTTTGTGATCGCTCAGCACGATGTTCCTCTGTTCCATTCTGCTGGGAAAAAAACAGACACACAACAGTTCCTTTTGTTTACAAGCGGGAAGACATTAATTTGAAAGGTACGTTTTTGTGAGGGGACAGGACACAGCTTTTACAAAGTGGATTTCACAACTCGGGCTTGCGGTTTATATTGGATGGAAGCATCAGCTGCGGGGAAAAAGTAGAAGAGCGATTAACTTTTCCTTTTTTTTTTTTTTTTTGTTTAATATGTGGTGGCAACGACTGGCTTTTCGCTCTGTGGGCACCCTCCTGCAGAACCCTCTACTTCTTTACCAACCAGACCTCTTCATTGTGACCGGCATTTGCCAGCAATGCTGATTTTAAACAAAAAATCGCTCCTTTGCACCTTTGCTGTGCCAAGCCCCGCGTGTGCTGCTGCCAAGTCACGGCGTCTCTGCCCCTGTATCGTTTTAAAGCGTGTTGCCTTTAGCCCCTCTCCCTGCCCGGTACAGAAATCTGTCGTTTTCTGTAGTCCCATAGACTTGTATGACAAGAAGAACTAGTTTCTAATTTTATGCCCATTGAGATAAACTACTAATGCTGGATGAAGTCTAAAAGGTAGGATTATAATGCTACCCCACTGAACTGCATTTCATCAGCTATAACTTTCCAAAGCCAGATTTGTAAGTAAGCCCTTTACAGCTAAGGAAACTACAATTATCTTTTCCAGGGCTTCCTATGTTAATACTGGTAACAAATTCAAATGATTCTATCAACACGAAATATCCCAGAAGACTGAACCACTGTGGTGTGTGGAAGCTGCAGATACCGAGGTGCTGTGTACCAAACAAATATTTCATTTTATACCTAATCTTTTATTATTTTTATTAAGTGTTTTGAAAGTAAATAGGGAAAGGCTAAGATGCATGACTAATAGCTAAGCCTGCTGAATGCTGAAACTGGTTATCAAAAGCTACCAAGACTTTGCCCTTCCTCTGCATTGAGACAATCAGTAATGAGGGAGTTCTCCAACGGCCTATTCTCTCGCCTCAAGGAGGCCGGGGATACACAATCCCCAAGGGAAGGTAACAGTTTATCCTTTTCCACAAACACAGAATGCCTCATTTAGAAACCTGTAAACTGCATTTTATTAAAAAACAAATCCACCTCAATGCCAAGAGCTCCATGAGAACAGATGGACACCATATATTCCTTATAACGCCGCCTTTCAACTCTTCCTTAGAAAAGACGCACGCAGAGATAAACTGTTAAGTTGCACCTTTTTGTGGGAGTACCTTAAAAAGAATCAGCTCCTTCACAAATGCTTTTTATAAAGAGAAATACCATTTTTGTCAGGTTGGGTGATACCAAATTACCCTAAGAGGCAGCCTGTGTGTCATTGCACAGAATTAAGGTTAAACAAGTATTGCTTATACCTCTGGATGACTTTTCAGCTGCACTAATCAGGTGGTTATAAGATTCTGGTTAAATAAAAGGTGGTTTCCTGTTATTAGTTTAATAACCATCTGACAGCCTAAACCAGAGTCTTTACCAAAATAAACAAACATGGCTAATTTTTTAGGCCTGGCAACATGCTAAAATATCAGTGTGATTAGCTAGTAAATCCCATTTTAAGAAACCTTTTTATGACTGGGGACTTCTGCCACTTTACAAATGTATTCCTCTAAGCCCACTAATTCAGTTAGCCTTTTCAATCCATTGTATTATTCTTGGGCCAGCTTCATTTTGCATTAAATCCACTGCAGAAAGCTAAATTGAACGCAAAAATCAGACTTGATCCAGGCTTCCTTTTGTTCAAAGATAGAGACCGAAAGTCCTCTGCTGCTGCCACACACTTTCATCACCAATTTATAGGAACCGACAGTGTAAGGGAAAAGCAATGAAAGTCATTGTTTTGGGACTTCAAAGCATCTCTGTATCTGGGGAAGGAAATCCTTTCAGTCAGCAGTGCTCTCCCCACAGACTGCAGGTGGGTGAAAAGTTATACCCAACTGGAAGTGCCCCAGAGCCATAGGGATATTAATGACATACAGGGACTATTTTAAAAAAATAGAATAGCAAGAACACAAGGGGTCTAATTAAGAAAATGAAATGGAAAATTGATTGGTGGGCACTTTATGCTGAAGTGGTGAACATTAAGAGTAGGCAAAGTGCCCATATACACCACATACTCGTGTCTGTTTTTTGCAGAAGCACTCATCGAGCACCCAAAGTATGTAAGCCTTTAAAGTGTACCACAGACTAATTTTAATGTAGGAAAAACAGAGGACCAGGACTGGGAGGGAAGCAAATCTCTGAGAGTCCAACCCCACTCCCATTGAAGTCAGGTAGTCTGGCTGCTGATTGCACCAGCAGCAGGATGGAGCCCGTGCTGCATTTCTGATATCAGTAACAACCTGAGCAGGCAGAATTGAGAGAGTTTCTTATATCTGTTAGTGTTCTGACAACGACAAGTATCAAGACTAAAAAAAAAAAAAAAAAGAGTTGATCAATCAACAGGAGAAAACCCAGTGCATTGCAAACTATGTAACTGCACTGCCACGAAGATTTCCTGTGTTTCTGACTCTGAAGGATTTGGTAAGAAATAGTTTTCTGTCTCACAAAATACAAAGCCTTGATAATAACACACAGGTACTAAAACAAAAGCATTAAGCAAAACTTACCTTAATGTCTTGCTCTGAGCTATCTGTTACAGTTTTCTGAGCAGCACTGGAGAGTGAATTTGCCACCTGTGGCTGAGCTTCTAGGAGCTTCTTCAGCTTCAAATCCACCAACTTACTGTTTTGTTCTGCTAAATATGCAAATACCACATACAACAGAGTGAGATGCATTTCAATGCAGACTCGCTACAACAATGTAGCAACTTAAAAGGTAGATTTAATTCACTTTGCTATCATTTTGAGCTTAAAAAAAATAGAAGGAATTGTTTCTGTGATTGGGATTTGGTGCAGGTTTGTGCAACATACATAGATTTTTTTCTTGGAAAACATACATGACACTCAGTGGAACAAGTAAACATGCTTGCAGACAGCAGATGAAAAACACAGAAAGTAGATAATGTTTAAAGTTACTCCCAAGAGGTACATACCTATACTTTGGTATAAAAACACACTTTAAAAGCCATTTATTTAAAGATGACAATTTATCATATAATTTACATACTGATAACCCCTCAAGTTTATGAACTACTAATTCATCCTAAGGCTTCTTGGCACAGCTTCTCTTTACATGTAAAATTTCAATATCAAAAAAACCTACTTTCTAGTAACAATTTACTGTGATTTATAGAATATGTTGAAACTGAGAGTCAAAAATGCTTCAGAACTGTATCAAAGGGACAGACTCTAAGTCTCCTGAAGTCCCCAAATTTTTTAAATCAATTTTAGCAGTTTGGATCAGAGCCCAAATAAACAGCAGTTGAGAACTTTACCTCCCACTAATGCTCATTCCGTATGTGAATGTTGACTGTATGAATTTGTAACACACCTACACACGCAGTTACCTACACACACACAAAGGTAAGGAGGAGGAAGGTGTTAATAACAAGGTGCAGCACAGGACTGTGGAGCTGTCCCTGGGCTGGGAAGCAGAGGAACACTGGCACAGAAGCCACCAGACACACTCTCCACATGCAGCCCCACAAGAGGAATCGGCCCTGCACTGGAGCCAGTGGAGCGTGACCTGCAGATGGGATGCACTTACACCTGGGCCTTGGCCCACAGGCAGAGGAAAGAGCAGATCCTATGTTTTCCCACGTGCACAGCCTGAGTTTTTCACTGCAGGCTGGTGACTTCTAGCTGGTGCGGAAAGCGGAGTCATGACTGTTCAGCCACACAGCTCCTTCCAAGGTTTGGAGCGCTCCAATGCATATTAGCCAAAACACTTTCGGCATGTGGGCAGTCAAATGCTGCCTGTCTCCAGCAGCAATGGGCTGGGCTGGATTATGAAGAAGGATAGTTTCCCTTTCCTCTGGCACACCCAGTCAGGGTGTCCTTAATTGAGGCTCGCATGTAAGTACATGCACGTTCTCGTGGGCTCACATATAAACACCATGTAATAACTATGATACAAGAGGTTCACAACACGTACAATACTGACAAAGACAGAAGCGATACTTAAAACCAAGAAACAGTAAAAATAAAATTTTCTCTTCTTGAGAGAGATGAGAGGGACTAAGATTCAGCAGGGGACTAATTAAGGAAGCCTATAATGATCCCAAATGTGAAATGTTCCTTATAGTTGTACTTTTAGGTGTTCCCAGGAGATTCAGCCTTCATTAGAACTTGGTATGAATTGGCAGATTTACACCAAAATCCATGTACTCTGATTTCTATCACGGCACTAGGCTGCTTTCTGTATTACTGCTCATCCTCTTTCTAACTTTTTTGTACCTTTGGCTACTACTGAACTGCAAAATTATGCCCCAGGTTTTTTTTCAGAATGTCTCCCCATGGTAGACATGGAGCACTGGGCAGTGGGTTTGTATAGCTGAAAAGGTACCTCTCAAAAAAAAAGGCCCACAGAAAATTAGTCACTGAGGCAATGTGACAGGAATCTTCACACATTCATTTTCTATTCCTCCTAAAATTAACCAGTTTGTACGGGAAAATCATTTGACAGGATTCTGCTTTAAGTAAGCGAAATTCAAGTGCTGGAAACACTAAATATATTTTCTTATGTGTCTGTCTGCCTCAAATAGAAAAAAATAAAGAACATGACTTGAATCTTTTGCATGCAGGCAAAACTAGAAAGTGCTATATACACATCACTGTTGGTTTAATTTGCAAAGAAAAAACACTAAATTAAGTTCTGATTTAACATATCATGCACTACACATTTGGGTCCAACTGGTATGGGTAGAATCAAGCCAGAGGACGCTGAAGATGTTCTCTCTTGTACTGCCTGTTTCAAGACACAGTCCTGTGCTGGCCAAGCTAATCCAGGCCCGAGCTAACCTGCAGTGAGCAGAAAGACCCTGGCAGGGAAGCCCAGCACAAACAGAGACCCCAGGCACTCCTCAGGGCTGACTGGAACAGGCAGACTTGTACAGAGAACAAACTCCTTCAGCAGCCCTCTGCAAGCAGAGGAGCCTCTTATGGTGGGCAGTTCCTTTTGTGTAGCTTTGAAGATCCAGATCCTTTTGAAATAAGCATCTCCCTTGTAAGATTCCAATGAATTTAGCACCACATTTATCACTTAAACTCCAGTGGGGCTTGAAGATTTTTGAAAGGGGGGAATACCACTCCCGTCACTTCTTGTGTTTATAAAATCCCTGTTACTTGAACACTGCTAAGTAAATAGGATTACTTCTACCCATATTTATACCTCCATGCCCCCACCGGGGCAACAAGGTATAAACACATGAACTGGTCCTCAGGAAGGAACCAGAGAGACACCAAGTCTATATGAACACAGGAAGACACATTTGCTCCTCTCCCCTGAGAAGATGGGCCAGGATGGCAGTGCAGAGTAGCAGCTGTACTCACCCACACCATTGCTCATCCCTCTGCCTACCTGGCATAATCCAGACAGGGTGCTTTCAGGTGGCTCTGCTTTACCAATGTGGCCTGGGGTCCCCTTCCCCATCAAACAAGCAAAAGACATTTAAATCTGACATTGTTGGAAATAATGATTTCGTTGATTTTAAATTTCTACTAAACATGAATGCAGGGTATTAAACATTAGGGTTTAAAAGGCACACAGGAATAAAGCTGACAAAGAGACAAGCAGCACATCAGTATTTATATGAGTGTTAGTCATGCAAAATACACAAAATAGCCATTATTTAAATTACCCGTTGAATCAAGGTCATTTTCTAGGTTAGTAAGTTCATCTCCACCTCCAGTAATAGAGCATTCAGGAGCCTCCTCATTAGTATCTATCTCAATATTATCATCATCCTCATCCTCATCTGTAGGAACACACAGCATTAAGGTTAGTATTTTCATATGTACATGCAACACATCACTCAAAAAAAATGAATGCTTTAGAGAGCGAGCCGAGTTATGATAAAAATCCAGATAATTGAATAAGTCTGGAAGGAGGCTCCACTTTGTCCACTTATGGATTTATCTTTAAACTGAGGCAATTCATTAAACATATGGAGGTCTCTGCTGGAAACTCTTGCTCCAATAAAGGCAGAGTCTGGCCTCAGCAGAGGCTGTTCTCTGCGCCGAACCCCTGGGTAACTCAAGTCAAAATGGTTTTTCCCCCAGGCTCCCAGTTCTCCATATTGCAGAATGGGTGTCAAAGCTGCCATGTGGCAGATGTGTCTGAGCAGCAGAAGGACCTTGAGCTGCTGTCTCCTGAGAAAGGCTCCAGGTACTGAGTTCCCAGCCTGGTGAGACTAGCCACTCCTCACCTTGTACAGTACATCCCAGAGCAGGGATCACTGTACCTTGCCTAGGTGTTAAAGTCTCCGTCTGGTACAAGGAGGAAAGCTACCACCTGGAACATCACGCTCAGTAATGTCAGGTACAGTGAGAGCACACTCAAGAATTGCTGCTTTCCCAAAACCACAGGATGGGTCAGGTTGGAAGAGACCACAGTGGGTCATCCGGTCCAACCTCCCTGCTCAAGCAGGGTCACCCCAGAGCACATGGCACAGGGTGGTGTCCAAATGGTTCTCACACATCCCCAGTGAGGGAGGCTCCACACCTTCTCTGGGCCATGTGTCCCAGTGCTCAGGCACTGCACAGCAAGGAACCTCTTCCTCATGTTCAGGTGGAGCTTCCTGTGCCTCAGTCCCTGCCCGTTGCCTCCTGTCCCATTGCCCGGCACCGCCGAGCAGAGCCTGGCCCATCCTCTGCCCCCTCCCTGCAGACGCTGACAGACATTGATGAGGTTCCCTCTCAGTGTCTCCTCTCCAGGCTGAACAGGCCCAGCTCCCTCAGCCTTTCCTCAGAAGGGAGGTGCTCCAGTCCCTTCCTCATTTGTCACCCTCTGCTGGACCCTCTCCAGGAGCTCCTTGTCTCTCTTGTCCTGAGGAGCCCAGAACTGGACACAGCACTCCAGATGTGCCTCACCAGGGCTGGGGAGAGGGGCAGGATCACCTCCCTGACCAGCTGGCAATGCTCTTCCTAATGCAGCCCAGGATCCCATTGGGAATGTGCCACAAGGGCACTGCTGGCCCAGGGACAGCTTGTTGTCCACCAGCACCCCCAGGTCCTTCTCCCCAGAGCTGCTTCCCAGCAGGTCATCCCAGGCTGTGCTGGTGCCTGGGGCTGTTCCTCCCCAGGTGCAGGACCCTGCATTTGCCCTTGAACTTTAGTAGGTTCTTTCCTGCCCATCTCTCCAGCCTGCTGAGGTCCCTCTGAAGGGTTCACAGCGCTCTGGGGTATTGGCCACTGCTTTTGTGCCACCAATGAACTTTCTGAGGAGGCATCTGCTCCTTCATCCTAATCATTGATGAATCAGTTAAAAGTGCTTTACTGTACTACTTTTCATCAGCATTGTTTGTAAGCTACATACATTTTAAATAAAATAATAATTGTAATTATATTTTTTATGAGATCTTTCTACCAAGTTTCTCAGAGCAGCTTATGAATATCACTCATAAATGAGCCCCATAATGTTTTATGAAGTAGGTGATTATTATAATTACAATTATGATGATGATGTAGGTAAATTATGGCACAGAAAGAGTAAGTTACCTGAGGAAGATCAAATAGCAAGTTCTGAATTATGAAGCAGATCCCAGAAACAATCCTGACTCATATTTTCAATACAAATATATAATGAAATTAAAGTCCATAAAAGCTAGATTAGTACTTTCAAAGTAAGTAGATGCACTGTATTTACTCACTTTTAAATTTCATGTTGAATGCTATCTACACTTGTTCAGACTGACACTAGCATTTCTTTTCTATGTATGCATCATGTGCGTAAAAATGATAAAAAAGAGTAGGCTAAAGTGTGTCTGAAGAAACAAGAGATAGAGTAACCAAAGGAACTTTAAAACATCTAAGATAGGAAAAAAATACAAATTATAAATACAGGACATGGGTACATTCAAACATCATATAAACAAAAAGGATCCTAAACATAGTACCAAGATGCCATAATTCTGAATACAAGAAGTTTGGACCAGGATTGGTGCTGATCATTCATCACCTGTCTTGGAAACACACTCAACCTCTTTCCCAGACCTGAAGCTTGCAGTTTAGGCCCACACTGCTGTCACGAAGGTCATTCAACTGTATCTTTACTTTATCCCTTTATCTCCACAGCACCTATAATTCTCATTTTAGGAGCCTGTTAATTTTTTTATGTCTACAACTTTTTTCTAACCAGGTGCTCCCTTAATTCCCCTGTAACTAACCAACATCTTCCACAGACCTCTGCTGCTACAGGGTAAGGCTCTTGCTGCAACAGACAGGAACAAAGAAGTTCCCACTTCAGTGTCTTATCCAACACTGGTTGTGTGTGTGATGGAGCAGCAGCCTGCGAAGCAGGACCCCTGTGCTTCAGATGAGCACCATGACTTCCCTGGGCTCCCCTCCATGAGTTCTCCTTAGTCTCTGGAAGACTCAGCTTTCTTCCAAGCTGCCCCAGATTGAGCCAAAGTGATGGAGAAGAACATCTCTTTCCAGCCAATCCAAGATCTGCGACCAGACCTGAGACCTGACAGATTGTGCTTCAGGCGTGGAAGTGGGTGGGCAGAAACTCTCCCAACTCTCTGAGACACCCTTTCTGTTCCCGCTTAAACTCACACAGGTGATCCTGGGATCTGGACTCCTGTTGTTTCAGGAAGTGCAGAGGTAAGTGAACAAAGTAGAAGGGCACAGCATGATCTTCAAGAAGTGGAAAAAAGGATGAAAAGTAAAAGGGTAAGCAGCAGACTGAAGAGAAAACAGAATGGTAAAGCAGCAACAGCAGCAATTCTGATGGCTTTGAATTTCCTTCAAAGCTGCTCTACTGTTTCTGATGAGGAGCTGGACTTTGCACACCATTATTTATAATTTATATATTCCCTCATGATGATGTCGGAGAAATTCAGTGGCGCTCAGGCCAGGGTACTCCCAAATACATCCTGGAGTTCACAGGGGCACACCGAAAGCATGACTGGGCTACTGTGGACATTTGGAAGAGGTAGAAGGGAAGAAAGAGGGACACTTGTCATGGCAGAGGGAAACCAAATCCACCTGGAGCCTGGAAGCAGGCAATGACTTCCGGAATCGCTCAAAGGAGTCAGCTCACAAGGTCGGCTCGCAGCTACTAGTCACCCCACGGGATGCTGGATGTGTCAAAACAATCTAAACAAGATGACAGGGTTTAAGACTCCTGCATACTAAGGGAATGCTTATATTAGATTATTTGATTTTCTTTAATTTAATATAGCAAGATGAGATCAGAGGCACTGCCTTTGACACCACCATTTTAGGAAACAAAAGAGATGGGAATGTGGAAGACACCAGTTTCGAGTATCAGATAATGACCTGACCCAGTATTTAATCTAAAGTTGGCAGACTTTGACTGAATATGATTATCAGGACATTTACACTTTATTTAAAAAAAAAAATCAATTAAAAGCAGTAATTTGAAGTCATTTCAGAATTTTTCAAGTATCTTTAAAAATCCAGATTCCTTGATTTAAATTACTCTAGGGTTTTTTCCAGTTCAATGTTCTTCCAGTGTATTAAAAGGGAAATGTGTTTAGGGAGCATGTTACAACAAGATTTTGCAATTATAAATGATAAAAGGAACAACATGACGAAGAGATAACAGATATCTTTTATGAAAAGAACAAATTGCTAGTGTGAAAAACTTAAAGCACTTGGTCTAGAACCAGGGCAGACATTTAGAAAAGGACTGAAGAACTGCTTCCTTGAAAAGTATGTAAATCTGAATCCTACAAAGACAGCAAAGCTTTACTGTGTCATGAAGGAATGAACAAAATAAAAGATAAAGGATTGAGTCAACAAGTAAACAGCACTGACCATCACCTACACAGTATGGACTCCAGTCTGGACTGGAGAGAGAGAAGTAAGTATCTTTTGGAACCACCTGGAAATGCCAGAATGTTGGTGGAAAAGGACCCAGAGGCATTTTATAGCTTTTACATCTTGTTATTCAGATCAAGGTCAGGGATAATTTGTGGTTAAACTGATATTCTCTTGACTTGGTTTAAGCTTGTCCACATGTGAAGGAGCTGCAGGTGACTGCATCAATTTCTACATTAAACGGAAAAAGGAATAATTTTCATAGTGAAGCAAAAGCACTGATGGGGGCTGGATCACGGTACTGGGAGAAGCTGCCCAAACAGTACTCGCTCTTCCGGGAAGATATCTCCAGCCTTCAGCATTGTCTCTGGGAAGTCCTTCAGGCTTGTGGAGGGTGAGATATTTAGTTTATTTACTTTCAGGTACAGAGTTCGCTTTCAGGCTACAGGATGTGTCAGGAGCCTCTGCACAGCAATAAAGGCAGCAAAGGCGGGGAATGGAAGAAATGCAGAGTTGAAATACTGGTTCCATGTACAAGAAATCTGATGTCAGGACAAGAAATTACAGCAGTAACTGCCGACAGATAGAAATACTGCCTGCTAAAAATACTTGTTTCATGAGTTGGAGACTGAGCATGATGAGTAAGGCTGTGCCACCACATACATTCCCTAAAAAACATTGCCTCAGAAGGGAAATCTTGAACATACCCCGTCCTCACCACCCCCAGGTCCGAGCCACTTCCTCACATGGATGCCAGCTCAAATAAAAGATGGAGATGTGTCAGAGAGTAAAGAAAACACACCACCCAGATCCCAGAAGAGTAGACGGGTGTTCCACTGCACAGGGACAATTCCTAGATAATATGTCAATTCCTTTGTCCTGTTGCTGCTAGGAAAAGGAGGGATATTTGGATCTCTATCTTGATACTGTCCCTGGATCCATCTCAAGGCATCCGCTTATCGGCCTGAAGCTAGTAGGACATCTAATAAATTTGAAGCTGCCATCCCAAACCCTCTGGCAGTTGGCAGGAAGAAGTATTTTCTGTCTCACATGCCAAATAACCTATGAAAAAGACTGAATTTCATAGCTAGGGATGTTGCTTATCCAGGAAAGTTTCAACTTGCCATAGGCATTTGAGTTTTTCAGACCTTGATTAAATAAAGCCTTTTAACAGAGAATATTGCACCACTGCCAAAGCATGAAATTCTTAATGAGCATAGAGAAACAATGAAAGAGATCACATTTTTACCTACAGCTGTAAGGAAGAAGTTAGTCTCTAAAAACTCTAAAATCCCAGAGCTGAAAAGTCACTTTTTTCTGAAATAATTGAATTGAGAGTAAAATTATTTGGTACATTCCCTTTTTGTAAATCAAAAAGTAATTGCAATCAATGCAGAAGAAGAGATTAACGATGTATAACGGACAAGAGAGCTTGGAAGACATAAGATAACAAGCTTGTCTTGGGTATTGTGTAGGGAATACAGGACTCTACACAATAAAATTGTGAATGCAGTTAGGGGAAACATTCAGAGTTCAGTAGTAACATGGAGACTGTCTATTAAATCCTAATTTTTGGTGGAAATCGAAAAATGAAGAAGACTAAACCAAGAAATAATTCCAACTCATTTGGTTTGTTAAGTGTTGGTACCATTTCACAGAACTACTACATTTTAGAAGAATTAATTTCTTGAGTGGAGATCTGATGTGGCACCTAAAAACACCAGTGGCAGGGTAGAATTATGTGGAAGATGTACCACACGGAAAGCTTTTTGAGAGGAAGGAAGCAGAAGAAAACGCACATTGACATGAAAAGAGCCAAGAGGGATAAAACAACATATGGAATGAAAACTTTAAGTCCAAGAGAAGTCCAAATAGATTGGCCAAACTACTGCATGAATGAAGAAAAATCAAAGTAGGAGGTATAAAATCAACACAGAAGTAGAAAGCTGTGAAATTGTTACACTGGATAAAACACAATAGGTAGAGTGGTGATAGCTTTATAAATGAGTTGTCATCAGTTCTGACACTGTCTGCTCTTTTAATAACACTAAACTCTCTGGGTGCATATGCGATCTCCCTCTAATAAATACAGATTTCTTTTAATATATATGCACAGCTACTCCTGAGACTGTTTACAAATTGAATGAAGGGCAGGAAGAGCAATGGCAAAATACAGAGCAAAATATGAAACAGGAAGACCACATCCTGGAAAGCAGCACACTGGGATCTCTAGCAACACTACAAGTGAGTTACTGCAACAAAACAGGGTCACTGCTATCCAGCTGAGCACCCAGGATATAACCAGACAAAGACTTTACTTTGAGGGAAAGTATGGCAGGAACAGCTAAGTACAGGCACAATGAAACAGTGAGGAAGAAGTAATGAAATAACGTAGAATGGGGAGTCATAAACTGTGAAGAGAGATGAGGAACGCCACAGCCTATGTAATGTGTCATTTGGCTCAGCCTTACTGCCATCAAGGATGTAATTTCTCTATTTATCACAAAAGAGAGTTGTGTTGGCAAGCTTGGTTTACTGGGCAAAGAGAGTAAAACTGAAGACCAGACCCAAAGGGAGAAGTACAACTCGCTGCTTTCTCTTTGGTGTTAAATGGAACAGACATGTAGGGCTTAGGGTGCAGTAAGACTATATTTTAATATTTATGCACATAAAATACATGTAGCAGTGAAGAAATAAATATTTTTGTTGAATCTACATGCATTGTGAGCATCAAGCTGGATTTTCCTTACACTTTGGCTTATGATTAAGAGTTAGTTTGAGAAAGACTATTTCCCTCACAATATGTAGAAGACATAAAACGAGCAAGAAGCCTGCACTGAAATGTGTGCTCAGCACCCATTTGAGTTTGAGTGACACTACATTACTCCAGCTCATAGCACTGGCAGGTATATGAATTTTAATGGTATTTCAAAGTCAGTTTAATAACATTATAGCAATATTACAACTCAAAACCTGTAAAAGCAAGTGGTCTGTCAAAAGACTGCCATTTAAAATCAAAAGGCCTCCACCTCTCACAGGCCACCTTTCAAATTCTCTTATTTTGAACATATTTAATACAAAATAACATTTCTTAAATATTTCAAATGTTGTCTTCCCCCAAAGTTACGTCCATGATCCTACATAAAAATATATATTGAAGAGAACCAACAATCATGAAATTCTAAAAAACTGTGGGTAATGAGAAATCTGTACATAATGGGCCAACGTGAGCTACTTGTTCACAGAACATATTTTTCTTTCAATCACATGTATGCTTTTCTTTTAACTGCTGGAAATTAGGTGACACATCGCTGATTTAGGCAACACATCTACAGCCAGGTCTTTTGATACGTTCCCCTGATGAACAACAACATTTTGAAGTGTGAATAAAAGCGATACCCCAAAAGGTCTCTGGTTTCTAGGTTGCCATAGGAATAAGATATGAGGTTCCTCAGCTCACCTCCAGATGCCTTTGACCTTTCTTTCAACTTTTCTGCAGCCATTTCAGTGTAGCTGGGAAGTTCTGACATCTTCACTCCAGATCGAGCTTCTGCTATTAGCTGACGAGCTCTCTCTCTCAGCTGCCGCCGCCGCTCTTCATCTTGCTGCTAAGATATATTGAACAGTTGCCAACTCAGTAATTGACAGAAATGCAATTTCATTCTCAATCTGATCATCATGATAGGAACTGGTTTACAGCATGGTGCTTGGCCCACATTATAAATAGGACGCTCGATATCAGTTGGGTGTCACACCACAATTTTTAAAGACATCCATGCGCCAGATTATTTTTTTTAAGCATTCCCCAAATTATTACAGCATTAGAAACCTGATGATTTGCAATGTAAAGCTTTTATAAATTATGTTCTATAAAAACACCTTGATGAAAATTCGCAGATACTTTAGTCTCAAAGTAATCCCACCCAATGAGCGATTCGAGCGAAGTTTTACTGTGGCTGTAAAACGGCTTTACTAAATTGAATTACTCATTTGAGTAGTATTCTGTCACAGAACCGAACCGAGAAGCCAGATGTTGCTCTTGGTTACTCCAAGCACCAAGCTGACTTCAAAGTGTAAAGTGGCACCAAATTTGAGGCATGTTCTTTGACTTCAATGGATATTTTTCTTAAAAAAACCCAAACAACTAATGAAAATTACTGGAAGAACAATAGATACTCTCACAGCAGAAAAGACTTTGCATCCCTTTAAAACATCCTACTAGTGGGATTTTGGTCAATAATTAAAGGAATCATACTAGAACCATGCCAGAAAGTGCTGTCCCACTAAAGCCCATAACTCAGAAGCATGATAATATTTCAGTTACATAAATAAAGTTCTGCAGCATGAAATTTTGTAAAAGACTAACCCACCATGATAAAAAAATCTTCATAAAAAGATATGTTTAAACATATCTATAACACTCCACAGTTTCCATAAGGGAAACCGTTTCAGTTTTCTCTTTAAACATGGGATTTTTGCAAAGTTAGGACTGTTTTTCCCCTCCCCTCAATATCAGAAATGCTCATAAGTGCAACAAAGTCAGTGCTTGGCTTAAATCTAACCTGCCAATAAGTTTGTATTATTGACACAATGACCTGGATAAATCCCAGGTACAGGCTGTTGACCTGAACTAAGTGGAATATAACAAACTGCCTAATTTTGGAGAGCCATTCTGGCAGCCTTCCCACCAACCCAGAAACTTGAGCATCCCACACCTGCAGAGGCTGGTGAGAGCTGTTGCTAAGTGCTATTTAGTTTAAGCAATCATTAATAAAACAAGCGCAAAATACTAATTAGGTACATTTTATCCATTTCCATGTAAATTGTTTGTTTGTAGCTATTTACTCAGCATTGTTCTCGGCACAATAGAAAAAATGCAAATGACTGAATCAGAATGCAGCCCTAATGGGACTTTCTGTTTATAACCATTAGCCCAGAGGTGTGCTGTAATTCAATCCTCAAGCAGAAAGATTTAGCCTCATTAACAGCTTGCATGGGCAGGTTACAACTCATAAAACCCTACAGTAAACAAAGTATATGGACACAGCACAATATCTCGCCTCTGAGTGACAGAATCCCGATTCCCTATCAGATTGCCTTCATTTACTTTTCTCCTAATGTCCTCCCCTGGAAAGACAATTCTGCCTGGGCCCTGCGAGGCAGCGGGATGGCACACGGGCTTTGTTTGCTTTCTCACCCTTTAACTTCCCAGAAGGCACAGAGCAACAGTTCTATCAAAATTTATTTGGTAAAGTACACATTAGAAAGACGACTGGAAAGCTTCCCCCCCGCTTCCTCCTATGCACTATAATAGATCAATTTAATTTAATTTCTAGCCAGCCAACTGACACAGCAAACGGTTTTATTTCGACCCACAGTATTTGGTAACATTAATTACACTGAATTTTACTTGAAATAAAACTGCTCAAATCTCTAATATTCCTAATTCCTTGGATATAGGAACTTGTGGGCTTAATTTATACGACTTTTAAGAACGAATGTACAAAATTAAGATTCCCATGCGGTTTAACGTCAAACAACTTAATCTACTTCAGCACGTGTAATTTAAAATAGGGCCAGTTACGTGTTTGTGACTAAAAAAATGCCCTAAACTGAGCTGGCTGATTTCTCTCGTCTCCTTTCCTCCCCTTCTCCTGAAAAGGAACTTGTCTCCTGAATTATTAGCATAGTCATTAACATCCCGGGGATCTCCAAGCAAACACAGATTACGGTGGCTTGTGTTTGTGCTGATTAAGCCAATCATCACCAGCGGATAAGGGAAAAACCAGCCTAGTTCTTGCTTAAATTCAATTCAGGTATTTGAACCCTCGGTTACTGAGCTTGGCAGAAGAAACACTCATGGAAGGAGCAATGAAACTGAGAGCAGAAAAAGTATAGACTAAGGTTGGAGGTACAGAAAAATTGTTAAACAGCGTATCAAGCTAGAATTTGGAAAGCACTTGGGAGAGATACAGAGGCATGAACAAAAATATTTTTAAAAAACCCCAGGAGACAAAAAAAGAAGCACTGCACCAAGAAAGGGCCAAGCAAACACATATACAGTGATATTTTTTTTCCTGTACAGCTGAAAAGAAAACTCAGTAAAATCTTTCACCCTCAGACACGAATCTGACATGCCAAAGAGACATTACAGTTTTCTTTGTTATTTCCCCCCAACTATTTTGTAATGGTTTAAAGATCTGCCATGTAGATGCACAGGGAGGAAAACTTCACTATTTAAGGACAAACTCTTCAAGAATAAGTAATGTAATTCCTTGTTTCCCTCCTATAAAAATGTATTGGTATGCAATTTTTATATTTCACAGTTCACTGACATCTCGGCAAGCTTTCTTCCACTGCTTCAATGGTGCTACTTTTAATTTTATCCTCCTTAGTCCTAGTAATTAAAGTGATCAGCAGTGGCATCCCAAAGGCTTTGACACAGCTACAACCCCCTAGCTGACTTCGGCTTTTAAGGGAAAGGGGAAGAAAAAAAAGGACGGAGTTTCATTTCACTGGAACAAGAAAATCAAGCTTCTCCAATCCTCAACTTTATCCAATTGTTCTTTCAGCAGCCTTTGGATCTTAAGAAACAAATAAAAATGGCTGCCATTAGGGGGTCCTGTTTGTACTCGCCGCAGACGGCAATGACTGACATTACTTTGGCCAAAAATTATGCCGTGGATTTGGGAAGGTGAATTCGAATGTGAAACACTGGCGGGGCGGTTTCCGAGATCATTACCCAGCCAGCTGAGAGCTGCCCAACTCAGGAAAATATTGAGCGGTGGAGTCTTTCAGGGGACAAAAACCCCCAAACATCTCCTTAAAAACCATCTTCTTAAATGACTAAAAATTTTGCAATCTTCTCACATTAAAAAGGAAAAGAAAATAAACCACAAAATCTTTGCCAGGGATTTTCAGTCCTCCTTTGGCAGAATTTTGGGAGGATCTAAATTGAGTTTACACCAGAATTCTGATAATGTATCATCCTCTCACTATAAAAAAAAATATAATCTGGTGAACCGCATTTATCTGACGTTTAAAAAGTAAATTCTTTACCATGCCCAGAGACTGGGGGACAACAGGAACATTTTAAAAATGTGGTAAATTACTTGTAACCCACAGCAACAAAGTCAAACCAGAATTGTACCTATGAGAGGGAGCGATTCCTGAAGCTGTCAGTTTCAAAATGGTTCGTGGTCAGCCGTGAGTGCACAGCACATCTAAGAGAAAGAACTTGACTGCCACCTCTTTCATCATTAGACAGGAAGAACGGCTCTGTTATTAGCCATTCAGAAAGAAAAAGACTTCTGTGCTTGTCCAGAGGCAAGGATTACCAAAATGTACCTATTCAGGATTACCAAAATGTACCTATTCAGCTAGGAGAGAAGACAGACTAAAAAAAAAATAAGAAAAAAAATAAAATTACACGAGCTTTAAAGGTTTGAGCAGGCTGGGTTGTACTGTGACCTTGATCGGCTCTTGTTTGAGTAAATAGGATTTGGGATGAAACATTAAAACTGTTTAGCAGATCTTTTCAAACCATTTCAAACTTTTCTCATGTTGGTATATAATATAACCAGACATGCTTGTAAATGGCCACACCTGCTCATTCCTCTGGGGATGGCCTGATCTCTGCCTTTGCTAACAAAGAAAGGACGGGAGAAAAAAAAATCAGCCTTTCTTGTTGCAAAACAGAGTGGAAAGTCAAAATCTTTCTCAAGTTTGTCCCATCTGGTCAGATTAAATCTTTGATCACCCTAGGGACCACATTTATGTTTGGTCTCTACCACTGTTTCAGAACAGCTCAAAATACCCAGGTAGTGAGCAAAATATGGATTGCTAAGCAAGAAACACTCGGCATAAACAAAAGTGGCTTTGCATTTCTGTGGCTATTCAGATCCTAGGAGGCAGTAAGCAAAACCAGACATAAACATCTTGGGTATTTTCTGCCTTCTGCCTGGTGTCTACATCAGCTACCTCACTATTCACACACTGCATGTAGCTTGAAAATATTTTTTTATGAATGCATATCACAAAAAGTATCAAACTGCTTGTCTTAAGTAGCTATTGGCTTAAGAGCGATGGCACCGATACACCGATGAGACAAGACAGAATGAACACAGAAGTAGCTCAAAGTCTAAAATTGGAAGAATCACTAACGATATCTTAACAAAGCTGTTCCCCTCAAGAAAAAAAAAGCTCCCAAAATTCACAATAAAATGGGGTTGCGTGGCTGTAAAATGGAAGACATCTCCTTAAACCAAGGAAGTGTTTTTAAAAGAGTAGCCAGCAATTTCTTTTATTTTTATTTTCTAGTTTTTAAAACAATTTTATGTTGTTCTGGAAAATGCACAATTCGTTTGGTACAGTATTTCTGTGTGAAGAATGGTGGCCGTAGAAAAACAATCCACTGATAATTTAATTCCTTGTGTCATTGTGAAACTGAAAAACTCTTAGTTTACTGAATGGAAAAAAAAATATTTGAAAAAAAGAATGGCTGACTAAGTAAGTATCACCTTGTGCTACATCCAAGGCCTCTTGCTGGTTGTCTGGCTGCTCTTTTGTAGGCAAAAAGGAGCTGAACGCTCTCTGGCTCCTTAGATCTGGTCCAACAAATGCACTGCCAGTCATGCACACGGATCCAGCTTAAAACCCAGTGTGAGCCTAAAAGAAGCTAGTCAAACTGGCACCTACTCATGCAGAAGTAGATAGATTTGTCATGACAGGCTGATTATTCAAT
Organism: Oreocharis arfaki; assembly: GCA_013398015.1. NCBI lineage: Eukaryota > Metazoa > Chordata > Aves > Passeriformes > Paramythiidae > Oreocharis > Oreocharis arfaki. The sequence continues at coordinate 230,980 of VZRR01003450.1, read as the reverse complement.
GTAAAGAAACAGTTTAGCTTTTCTAATCTGGTACAAATACATCTTTCTCAGAGAAAAAAGTAAAAGGTCTAACAGTTCAAGTATTTATAAGTAAAGAAACCAACAAAAAAATTGTAACGTCAAAGTGAACCACAGGTATTTGTGCTGGAGCATTCTGCTAAACAGCCCCCAAATTCTATTCAGATAAATAAGATTTAACCCATTTAACCATTTGGGAGCTGCACATCTCTGTGACAGAGGTGATCTCATCTGTTTCCCTCCCCACTTGGCTCTATGGCAAGTTTTAGGGACAGGCTGAAATATCCACTTCCAAAAACATACCGTGTTTCCCTTTCTCTGCTGACTCAGAGAGCGAGGTGCTCTCCCAGAGAACCCTGAGAGGGCAGCCCTGCCGACCCACAGGGCTCCCAGGAAACGCCACCGAGAAAGTTGACCTAAATCAAAAGCAGAGACAAAGGCCTCCACTAACTTCTTCCCTGGAATTTTCCGTGCTTAGGCAAGTTGGTGCTCTCCCCCCATCCAGGAAGTATGATTAAGGCCAACAATCACCTAAGGTGCTGGGATCCATGAGCTTGTTCTGCCTGTCATCGCGACTGTCAATGCTATTGGCATGACCCACAAACAGGGGCTCAAGTGTGCAGGCTCAGAAATATCCTAAAACAGTGCCATCATCCAGACAGGGCAGAACGTCCGATCCGAGATGAGCAGGCTAAAGATGGTGTTTTCTGTGCCTTTCCACAGCTGAGTTACAGACAGAAGTTAAGAAAGCTGCTTACTCATTGTAGGAGTCAACATTTGTCGGGCTCCACTTAAGGGATTTTCTCTTGTGTAAACTTGACTTTATAATTTAAAAAAAAAAAAAGGAAAAAAAAAAGAAAAAAAAAGGGGTGTTATGAAACAAAGGCTTTTGGCAAGTGTATGGGATGCGTAAGCTGGAGAGCAGCATCTCTCAGACTGCCATCCTGGGAAGCTTCCTCCTCAGGCGGGCAGCCCCGCGCCAAGGGAGGGGACGTGCCCTCCTGAGGAATGCTCTCGGGTCACTCCCAGCCGAACAAAGCCAGCGGGCTGCAGGGGGCCTCCGAAAGTTGGTTTTCCTCCCCCCCTTCTCTCAATTTTTGGGGGAGGGTAACGAGATCCCTGTCTGCCTCTATGTGATGAGAATGAAAAGAACAAGTGCAAACCCTACATCTCCCCGGACCCTATTTTGCTCTTTTTTTTTTTTTTTTTTAAAAAGTCCTGCAAACTGCTGGCAGGTTTTTTTAATGGAAAATACCAATCGCCTAAGATCTATACCTAGCCTTTTGCCAATAATGAGAAAACTTCACCTTCTGTCCCCAGCAATTCTTAGGAAATCTTTTGCTGTTATTCCTACAAATCCAATTACAGATTGTTGAGTAGCTAGTGGAGTAAGCTTATTGAGGAGTGTCACATCACTAAGTCGTGCGTATGTGTTTCAGTTTGTAATGTGGTCTGAGCCGCTGTAGAGGTGTCAACTTAAAATGCAAGTAAGTAGCAGAACAGGGCTAATCCCAGCCACTACTCCCCTGCAGCCAAATTGTAGCGCAATGAATGACAGTGGAAATGCAAAGATGCCACTGTGCTTATCACACACAGCCAGATGGTGGACCTGGATCAATGCACACATGCCACGATCAATGCATTTGATAAAGAATTAAGAAGAAAACTGTACATGTTATCAAAGAACTTGTACATGGCATAATTATGATTCTGCATGTGCTTACTGATGATATTGGAGACTCAGAGGCAGGTGATAATGAAACTGATAGGAAGAAATAGCTTAAAGGCTACAGCATATGGCCTCAGCACTAAGAAATCTTGTCAAATAGTTCAGAAAGCTTTTTTAACTGTTATTACAGGCTGCTCATAGTGCAAGCTGGTGGCAACGTTTTAATTTTTTTTAAACCTGAAATGTCAAAAAGTTACAAAAGCTGTACTTTTCAGAATGGTTCAGAAAATAATTAAGATGCTATTGTGTTTTAAACGTGACAAAAAAAACTACAGGTAGAGAGAGCATTCACAATTTGGGGGTGGGGGGAGCAGTTGGGCATTTAAAAATACATATAAAATTCTGTGTTTCCTGAATAAACGCATTTAGACTTTGAGGGGGCTTGCGGTGGCTTAAGGAATGTATCTTGGTAGCAATTTGCATCCAGCACGCCAATTTTTACAGATGCAGTTTAAATATTGTTGAAATTTCGGCATTATCGAAATGTATCGAAATGTACTCAACATCGAACATAGAGAATTTCCCTGCTCGCATCTGTGCTCTGTCAGCTGCGTTACAGACACCTTGGATCTGGAAGAAGGCAATTAAAAATGTGTGGAAAATGAAGTCTAAAGTAATAAAAAAAATTTATAATGTATAAAAGGTACCTAAAATACAAATTCTCATGCTCCAGTTGATAGATGAGCTGTCTAATCAACGCCTGGACGTAACTTAAGTGCTCTCATTAGTGTGAAGACCTTCAGGCTAAATAAGACTAAATCCCTTAAAAATTGCTTCTGCAATAGAAAAATCCCCCTTACCATTTTCCTCTGCCTAAATCATATCAATTAAAAAGAGAGAAGGGGAGGGAGGGAAAGAGAGAGGCATTTTCACATGACTTTGTTTTAACTGACACTCAAAAACCTATCTTCTGAATCCAATTTAAAATGTTTCAGCAAAAAAAAAAAGTTCATTAGCAATCAAAGAAACAAAAAAAAATCACCCCGAGTTTAGTTTCTCTTTCACTTTAAACCTGAATCTTTACTCAGCGCGAAGGTGCATAATGCCCATTGAATCCTTCACCGTAACTTCTTTTTTCAACCCCAAACATTTAATCAGCATTGCAGTTTTACATTAAATGATAAAATTTATCAAAACGATCCTCCAGAAGAGTGAAGCGCTTATTTTATTTTCAGCAGGCTGAGGAGGGACACTCTCCACCTCCCCCCCGCTCCCCGCCAACCCCCGAATTTCAATTTGTCCTGACAAACCATTGGGTATTAAATTCTAAAGGCACGCAGAGTGCATAAAGAACTGATGGCTTGATTAGCTCTTGTGGTGCAATTGAAGGAGCTGTCTCTCTCCCCGCTTCTCCATTTTGAGAAACACTTTGATCTTCGTTCAAGTCAATTCATGAACATCAACTGACAAGACTGCATGAAACACCCCAATGGTTAGGCCCAAACTCGTAGCAAACTATTTGGTTTCATTAAGGCTTTAGGAGAAGTGACCAGTGACAGTCCTTTCATTCAGAAGCCAACAGGCAAGTGACTATTTAAACTTTAATGTGCACAATGTACTGCTGAAGGCCACTACACCTATAGTCAGTCACTCAAGTATGAATGCCTTTACCTACTATTTTGTGACATGTGAACTGCTAAGTGCAGCTGCAGTCTCATTAATGCATTCGCCCAGATTTGTTTGCAGGACTAAATAGACGATTCACAGAATTTCTGGTGAGAGAAACAACTGTATCTTCAAAGGAAGGTAGAACAGCAGGTGCTACGTAAAAGCCAGCGATTAAAAACAGATTGTGTTTTTAAACACAGTAATTTACTCGAGATTTGCACAAATGTAGCAGAAATATTATCTGTTCCGGTTGAAAATATGAAAGAATCTGAATCACATCACCCGCAAAACGCAGGGTGTTCGGGCTGGTGTCATGCTTTGCTACAGTACACTACTTACACATCACTCTTCCCCTTTTTTAGTTGCCCTCTCCAAAGAGTCCCACTTCAAAGAGTTCATTTTTGCACCAGTTCCTGTCAATGCAGGTCAGAAACACTAAAGTGGAAAGTGGCTGCAGTGCCGTGGCACAAAGAGTCTCCGCGGCAGAAATCAAACAAAGCCCAATTAAACTAATCATAACGTCCCAGTGAACACAAGGAAGCTCACCTGGTATTTCTGGACTTCTTGTGTGAATTCCCAACTCTACTCGGTACTTGGTACTATAATTACCCTGACCAAAATACTGTGAAATTACTGCTCTGATCTACTAATGGCTGCAAAAAATCCCGTCGCTGTGGTTCCATGCCAAGGGGCCGTAGCAAGGTGGCGCAATGCTTTCTGACAGAGACGACAACTTCGAAAAACTCAAAAGGGAAAATTAACGGGATGTGGTTTATGTTGCCAAGGACTGTTCATTAATTACCAATTTAATCACTGCTGGAGGCATGACATTACAAAAATCTGGCTGAAAGTTCTAATAGATTATGAAGACCACCTAAGAAGAGTGACCAAGAAATGTACAAAACAATTAATACTGTTTCACTGCTATCAAAGACACTCAGATTATTTTACATCAAGTGAAGCAAAAGAATTAGTAGCTTCACAGTGCCACCACTAGGAACTGTAAATACAATGGCACACAATTAGTAATGCACATGTGACTTTTCGTTCAAGGCATATATCCTTGGGAAAGCCAGAACACGATAAGGAGAACAAAAGAAACATTTTTAAATGAAATGAATAAAGATTTTAACTCTACCCTTGTGCATGCTGAGCAATAACAGAATAGGCAATGCAAAATACAGCTCTAAGTAATGGCGATATCATCCTGGGATTCACAACAGCGTGTACTGAACATCCACACGGAAAACGTCCACAGCTATTAGCAGCGATAGAAAAAGAGCATTCCAGGGGCTGAGAAACCCGGGTCTCACTCTGCACACAAAGAGATAGCTCTGAAACAGAGACTTTTTTTTTTTTTTTTTAACATTTATAAATGGACAGAAGACGCTAAAATTTTGGAACTAATTTTGATCAGATGATCTTAAAATTCCATTAATAAACTGCCAGCCTATTTTCTGCCAGCGTGTGAGTTATTGGTACGGCTGCAGACTGTGCAGCACCTTGAATTTACAGCCACATAATAAATAAATGTATATATTTAGGCCAGATCCTTAAGCGGTGTAAACAGATACATCTTATGGAAATAACAGCAATAAAAATCAGCTGAGAAACTGAAGCATTCGTATCTAAAACTGAAACTGCTAGCATTTGTCGTGCATTATCAAAGGTTATGCTTTATTCAGGAAATCCTTCCTGCTATAAAACTGACAGTGCATACTAATTCTTCTTCAAAATTAGTTTACTTGCACTAATTGATTTATTTTCCCAGCTACGTCAGGGACTTGTCTACGGCAATATTTTTGTACAGCAAAATATCACAACTTCATAGTAAGAAAGTGCTTAAACATATCAAATATGAAGTCAAAAGATGTAGAACCTTTTTGGAAAGTTACAGATTATTTTTATTTTTCATGTATTGAGGAATGTTAAATAAAACAAGTTGATTGTTCCTGCCATCAAGGAATTGAGATCAGACTATCTCAACCTTAGTGTGTCGCTATAAAGAAGTAAATATCAGGTCAGTTGTGGGTTTGACGTGTTCAGTCAGCAGGTCTAACCCCCAATGAAAGAAAAGTATATTGTTAAAACAACTAGAAAACTTGGAATGCTCATGAAATGTAAATACTCTACAGCATAGTCTTATCAGCTTATACCATATTTAACCACTTCATAGTGGCATACAGACAAGACATATAAATGAACAACAGGGAATAAGTTACCAAAGCTCAGGGATTACCAAAATAATGCTCAATCTTTTTACCAATTAGATGGTAACTGCTTCTTTGTAATCTTGGGAAGATCTAGTGATCATATCTAAATCTGGTTGCAATTATCAGCATGACAGACTAGTCTTTTTTCAATCAATATTTTCCAATTAATATTAAAAGACCAAGGTTGCCACCTGCAAAGTCCTACACCTCAATAAATTCATGCTAGATGCTTAATTAACAAAGATCAGATTTTTAATCTGTTTTTTAAAAAAGAAAAACAAGACAGGAACAACTTGTGAGTGCTTCCTTAAATGAATTAACATCTCCACCTCAATCACAGACATTTATTTTCCAACTGAGCAGACTACAAGAGAAGTCCATCAGTGAACTGGGTGCCTTTCCTAACGTAACAGAAGTAGGGATTCTGATTTGACACAGAAAAAAAAATACTGAATGAAGCTATTTTGTGCTCATTTTCAAGAACCTGAAAATATAATCGGAGGAAAGAGCACTCACATTGCTAGCTTGAGTTTAAGGCATCTTTCAATCAAATTAAAATATTCTATTTTTGCTGTCAACTCTGAATTTGCTTTTGGTTCCACTTCCGTTTATGCTGGCTATAGTTTACCTACTGGACAAAAGTTTGGACAGTTTGGAGATTATTAGTTCAGAGAGGCAGCAGATTATTGCAGGACATGATCAATAAATTGGATCACTTATTAAAACTTTTTTCTGAGCATTTAAAATAATGCTCTATTTTATTGCAGCCAACATATCCTATACCTGTGCAAATGTATGCAACCAAAATTAAAGATCATAAAGACTCATCTCCTTCCAGATTCTGTCACTGTCTGAAGCCTTTCTAAAAAGAACTTCCATTTCCACTAGCCCAGCGCATGCAAAAAAGAAAAGTTATCATTTTGCACTCAAATATTTATGAAAATGAAAAGTAATGGGCACAACAGATTGACACCTGAAGTAGAAAGAGCTTATTAAAAATGAATTAGATACAGCTGCAACAAGTCCTTTGAGCGAGGGAGTAATAAAAAGCAGTATTCTGAGCAAGGAGAAACAATCTCATGGCACAGCCCGCTCCTCTGCCCTCTGCACACAGCGTTTGTGTGTCTGGAGGAGACAGCTCTTCGGTGAAGTACTTTGTATCTGCAAAACCTACTAAAAGATTTGAACACAGTCACCACTGCTCTTTCAAATCTTTCTTTTTTTCAATATATACCTATTGAGGCGGCTACTGCTGTCATTCAGCTTGAATAAATATAAAATAATGGTAGCAGAGGTAATTAAACCCAAATCTCTCTCTGTACAGAAAGCAGGGTATGAACACTTGCACTTAAGCACAGCGGCAGCATCAGGATTATTCTCCAAAACCCCCCCCCACGTCAGTTTATATAAATCTGGATTTAAATACTCATTGTCCAAATGGACTCCCTCACAATTTTTAGCATAGTTATACTCAAATGCTGCTGTGAAGAAAGAATTACTATTTTCCTATTTCACAAAAGGCAGAACACAGAGTGATTCCCTCCAGGTTATCATGCTATTGAACCCCTGCATCCCAGAATCTATGCCAGATCCTAAACATGCAAAATTTTCAGCCAAATCCATATATGGGTGGCCCAGTCCTGCACCTAAATTCACCAAAGAGGAATCCTTAGCTCATGCAAAATGCAAATAACTTCAGAAGTGATCTGTGGCCTCGGTAGGGAGAAAAACACATCCTTTGCCAGACGGGCACTACTTTTCACGAATTCCATTAGATACGGCTTTCCATGCTAAAGCTGCCTACCTTACAAAAACAAGTTAGAAGAATTTGACACAGGATTTAGGAGATGCCAGAAATAAAACTAGTGGGCATAATCTTAATTTTCATCTTGCTCTGTATCCTCTAAAATGGAGCCTTGTGGTGACACCATCATTTACTTTCACTATCTCCTGGTCTTCAGCCCAGACCTGAGCTCTACCCAGTGGTGTTCAATACTTTGGTTTATTTTCACTGTTCAATATGCAGGCCCATCAATATGTAGCATTATTCTTTACACCACAATATTCAAATCTTGCTCTGAAGACAGAATTGTTAATTTCTTGATTTCTTTCTACACTGACCACCACTAAGGTATTTAAGAGCCTCAAAAGCATTAATCACATTCCCTTCTCACAACACGCCGTGGAAGAGTTATTACCCTGCTCTTCTGATGAGAACTGAGACAGTGAGATCCAGCTGAAAGGATCTGTTGCTGGGTGCTTGCTCTGGGAAGCCTATTACCTGGGGGTTTTTTTCAGTATACTTAGCTTTATACAGCCCTTTATATGTCTCAAGCACAGCTCCAATTGATTTCCCTGACAGACCTGGATGCTCAATATATCTGCAAATCAAACTTTTGCCTCAAAGCAATCCAGAAAGGAAGGATACACAAACAGTGACCACCTGGAAGACATTTGGCTCAAAAGATTTAGTGGCACTGATCAGGAACTCGGGTAAAGGCAGAAGTACATTTAATTCTTTCAAGCACCTTAACCACGACCTCATCTTTTCACTCCTCGCAGTCCTTGCTTCGTTTGTCGTACACCTTCCAATTTCTGCAATCAAAAGCACAGAGGTCCTCTGGACAAACAGCCTTCTACATCACCTCTATCCTCTGAGGAAAATGAGACACAATTGCTTTGGGGAAAATAGTATGTGATCACATAATTAAAGACTACATCATAATGCATATACACAAAGGAGGTTAATTAAAGTTGCCTGTGCATTTCTTAACTCCTAATTCCATTCTCTGTAATCATGCTGACTCCATAACCAGAGCCATTTGAGTTTAGAGAGTAAATGACAGCTGCAGTAAATTTCCATTCTTTATGTGGACCAGTCACTAAAAGAAAATAAGAAGATTTTGCCAAAGGCCTTTGCAGATATTTGCTGACAGCGCAGTTATACTGAGATTCAGGAATTAAGGATTCCACCCCATGTTCTGCAGACGAGGGTTCCCCTCCTGGAAAGGCCTTTTAGGCCCACGACTTCTGAATATTTCCCACTCATTGTGGGCCCCTCTAGTCTGTCACTTTTCCAGATAGGTCACACGGCCCAGCTCCAGTCTCCTCACCTTTCCAACATCACATTCCAGCCAAGCTGCTGCTGCTAACAACCATCACTACAGGTTGATATTTTACAGCATCTGGTGGGAGCAGATATGTCCCTTCTAGCCCTGTGATATTCACCATGAGAAAAGGCAAGTTAAATAAAAATGAGTACGCTAATAAAAAGGCTCTCCTGGTTAAAAGCTAAGTGATTACAGCTGCTATATCAGATTGCAAATGACAGAAGCATCTCGTAAAAGAGTCACCACATGCACACATACATCAAGAAAGCAAGCAGAAAGGCTGAGCTGTTTATAAATCTACCATAGAGAAAGGGATCCACAAGGGGATCAGTAAGTCTGTTCACAGAGCTCTTAAGCTAATTCTTCCAGGCTCCAAAGGACTGCATCAATTTTAATGACACAGCTATGATCCTCCCAAACCATGAGCACGATTTCAAGGAGGTTCTGATCAATGCAGTCTCTGCTTAGACTTCAAACACCTGCATGCATACCTCCACATGCTGCCTGGCATGCATACAGCTTGAGACTGAAGGCTTCCAAGAAGCACCAAATAAGCAGACATAACACTGAAAAAGCTTCTACCGTGCTGCAAGGAGGGAAGAAATGGGAGAAATGAGGCCATGCTCTGTGCTTAGAGGAGAAACAGGAACACTGTTTTTTTCAAAATGGACTTTTATCAAAACAAATCAGGCGGGCACACACCAAGTAAACCTGTATTTATGGCCATGGTATAGATCCGGAAATTTCCTCCCTGTTGTTGACCCCGAGCAGTGCCACAACCTGTCCTCACCGTGCACATTGTCCAACTGCACGTACTGAATGCTGCTCTCACCTGGTCAGTGAGAAATCAGCAATTCCTGGTTCTCATATGACACAGGGAAAGTGGTAACAGCAAGGCCTAGGAGACGAGACTTTTCTAAAGTAACTAATGACTCCGTAGGCTTCACTTAGCTGAGGTGACTGACACTCAGAGCACAGTCTGAAAGACTAGGATGCTTAAAGCTCTTTCTGAGAAGGTATCAAAAAAGGTGCAATTGCAAACTTCAAGAGTTACTTTCAAAAGTATTGCCCCTGAACTCTCTTCAAAGTTTTCTTATTTAAAATTAGATCCTCCTGTTTTAAACCATTTTCTTTTGAATCTCAATCCATCCCGAAAATGAGCCTCGTCCAATTTCCACTACTAAATGCTGATTCTCATTATCACAACTCTCATTTGGACAACACACTACTACACATTACTGCACACTGACACATACAACACTGCTTTGTGTCAAAGTTCTTATTATTAACCTTAATGACCAAAAAACCATGAATAGAAATAAGTCTGTACTATATGCTAACAATCAAATGAGCAATGACCTGCAGAAAACTGGCAGAACTACATCAAATGGAAATGCCTCATCTCTACTAATATCAAACATGTTAAAGGAAAACAGGAATCAATATGTGCTTTATCGTACACCCATATATGTTAATGCACACATACAGCCTCTTTCAGAACATGCACGGATATGTATATAACATATACATACATGTTATACACAGCTTTATATAATGTATATTATTACATACCAACTTTATATAGTAATATAAGAGTCTCTGAATCACATCTCCACAACACACTTCACAGCTGAGGAGCTTTTGTCATTTTTATGTGACAACCAGCTCAAGTCAGGAGTGCCCATTACAGTTTGCTCTGAGTGCCCAGATTTAACATGGGCCAGGACCATTTGTTCCAGGACAGTTCTCCTTGAGCTTCTGATGGAGGCAGCAAGAAACTTTGGCTCTGCCAAGCTGCCCTAAAAGATTGCCCTTCCTTTTCCTGCAGGCTTCTAATTAATTTTTCAGCTTCTGTAACAAATGAAATAAGGTCCCACGGGTAATCTGGCTGCCTGAACTATGCAGTCCTGACTCTCACCCTGAAAACTCTCCACCATCTCCTACCCTTCAGCTGGTTTTCACAGCCTGGACACCATCTTCATTACTGTCTAACTTCATATTGCCACCCGCCTAGGGCACCACTTCTCTGTCTGCCAGTGGGGCAGCTCCTTTTACTCCTGGCTGGATTTCATTAGCAGGAGTTTGAGTCGAAAAGAGAAAGTTTTGCTCCCCAGCCCTATGGGCTGCATCAGAATGGGCCCTGATCCTTAGGAGAGCAATGGTAAAAGATGCTCTTGCTGGGCAGTGTCCATACAGAGAATTTTTACTGACACTTAGGAACTTCTCTGAACTTCAAGGCTCTTGGACAAGGTTATGCTATTAAAACAATTTTGACAGTTTTGAACAGGTTCTTCAAGGGAATCAAACCTTCTTCACAAATTTTATCTATTCTTAGTATGGGTAAAACAATGCTTTATCCAACCTGATACAGAGAAACAGTTGAACAGGGGTTTTTTTAAGTTTAAAAAAAAAATTTAAAATATTACCCTGAGGCAGAAGAGCTGACTGGGAAGATTTCAGCTCAAACAATGAAATACTAGCAAAGTTGTAAAACCTCTGAAAATAGGAGCTTGTAATAAAAAATGTTAGGCAACTTTAATTACAGTTGTTTCTGCCTGAGTAGTTGCCTATAGTAACTCTCCTTTATGCCATTTTCTTTATGAAAAGGCAATTTTAAAAAAAAAGTCCAAAGTGAAATTTATACTAAAACATATATATCTAGGAAAAACTTAAAAAACAAAATAAGAAAAAATTCATTTATATATCATTATACAAGTAAGACTTGTCTGCATATATGAATGTATTTCAAAGTAAAATGAAGTGTCAGTCTACAGAGAGGAATTTCTACAAAAAAGAAAAACCAGCATGGATCCAAGAGAGTTAAGAGAATGAAATGAGACGTGTAAATCACTGTCTTCATTTTCTGATTGTATGATCCCATTTTTGTAAAGAGCAGAATCTGCCCCTCAGGACTGAGCTGTGAAAGGTGGGAACCTGTAAAGATTCCAGCCTTTCTCTGTACCATTACTTTTCATTTCCAGTTACATTTACCTTCTCAGTTGCCAAGAGAGTCTCTAATATGCAATAGTTAAAATCACAAAAACAGCATTGCAAAGGTTTGCATAAAAATTAATTAGCTTTCATCTCCAGAGAGTAGGGATCCTTCCAGGTCAGCATGGAAGCCACTGGAGATGCAACCACACCTGCTTCAACACTGGAGCCCAATCCCCAGCTCCACTTTCCCCCTCACCAATATAATCAACTTTGGTGATAAAAAGGAATCATTCCATCAACTCTTTTACAAGACTGATGCAAGCAGCTCCATCCAACTGCAACAACACTTCTAAAGCAGCAAGGAGCTCACATCAGAAGCTCAAAGAAATTATTTACATTAACTGAAAGAAGTACTCAAAAATAGCACAAATTACTTCACTATCGTTTAACAAGTAACTTTTGAGTTTCATCCCACCAGAAACTATAGTGCCAATCAACAAAGGTGCTCTCAGACTTTTGCTTCCAGGGAAGTGGGAGACACCTTTCTACTGCCCATAACATCAGGGGAAACAGGCTTTAAAAGAGAATGAAGGACACATGACACAACAAACGCAGAGAAGAAATGTTCTGCAAGGACATGCCCCCCCCAACAGCACATACAATGCATTTTAACTCTGTAAACTGCAAGACTGGCCAACGTTTCTTACATCGTTCAGCTGCTTATTGCGGGCTGGGATGAGGGCACTGGTTAGTTGCTTATTCCCTGCCTTTAATGCTGCATCTCTTCTTGCTTGCTCAAGCAGAACTCTCGCTCGTTCTTTAAGTTCTTCCTGTCTTGACAACATACGTTGCTTCAAAATAAAGAAATATAATTAACAGCAAGGCAGCCTCAGGGTACTGAACGTTTATACAGTAGTTAATAGCCAGCGGCCTTCCTATACAATAAAGGTCAGGAGCCACATGAATTATGTCTTCAAGAGGTGACAGAGCATTCTGTAGAAATGAGAGGATGATCAAAATGTTAAAAAAAAGTCATAGGCCTTTATAATGTAAATAGGAGTTCTCTTCCTTTCCCCTAAAACTTAATTTCTATCAACATTTAATGCCTTCAAACTGCAGCTGTGGAAAAACCCAACTGGCTTCATAGAAGCCATGTCAAACATGCTATGTGTTTACTTGTTTACTTTAATATGTATGCAAATATGGCCACAACAAAAATGCTTTGTTGGCTACTTATATGGGTACCACTAACTTATAACTTAAATGGAACACAAAGAGGCTGGGTACAAGGCAAAAAACCCTGCAAAAATATCTGCTCCTACTGAACTTATGAATATCCACAAGGAAGTCCCTTCTTCATACACAGGACAGAGTATATTTGCAGAGCAGAAATAGCAAAGAAGAGGTTCTGCACAGGCAACATGAGAACATGAGCAGCTCCCAGATTGACACACTCCCAAGGGCTGGCTTCTTCGTCAAGGTCAACTGTGAAGACCAGGAAAGTGCATCTCTAGGCCTTTACACGAGCCAGAGCTGGGGCAGGTGTTGCCTGTTGTGCTACTGCAACAACCACGTGGAAATGGAGGTGGTTTACAACTGAGTGCAGGTTCAGAGGGAGCCTCATATCTGAGATTTTATTATCATGTGCAAATGCACAGATAATTAACAACAAAAAACTGCCTTTAAAGCCAACTCTTGCTTTTTCTTGGCCTGTTACACCCTTGCCCATGAAAATCTTCATAGAGGACAAATCCTGTCTCCTCCTGGTCTTCTATTCTGTATGGGCCAAACTGTTCCTTTCTCACCCAGTACACAAAGATGATGATGATGATGACGAGAAACCTCACAAGACTTCACTGATTAAAGGAAAGAAATTAGCTGGCTCTGGAACCAATATTTGGCCATTATCTCCCATCTATAGACTGCTTCTCTTGCAATAAAATGAAGATTTACGGTCCTTACTCAGAAAAAACCCCATAAAAATATTTGAAGCAATTCACACTACCAGAAGACTAGATATATTCTTTTCTTACTGGATATATTCTTTTCTTTTCTATTGGCACAAAGCCCAAACTCAAGAAAACTCTTCACAGGGTTAAAATTATAAGCCTGCTTTGGCATTTTTTAAAATGGGGGTGGTAACATGTTTTACATATTTTTATGATGATACGATTTATTGATAATACTCAGCATATATATAATACCCAACTTCCATTCTCACAATAAAACTGCAAGGTAGGTGGGCATACAGTCTTATCTTTATAGAAAGGAAAATGATATGCTGGTGAAGTAACATGCCTTAGGCCACTCAATGAAAAGCAGCATAATTTAACAGTCTGGAGATTCTACCTCACCATCCTGGCTATGTCCACAACACTCTGTGGTTTCCCAGACCATATTCTGAAATATCTTTAGTAAATTTTAAGGTATTGAAAGATTTACATTTCCTAATGAATTGATACACTTTTCCAGTTTTTGCTTCAGTATGCAACACTCAGAAATGTGTTGCCACAGACGGTGGCAAAAGTTTTGGAGCCATCTTTGAGACAGCTGAGAACACAACTTTCTTTAATGGGAGAGAGATTGGAAAGATAACAGTGGGACAATTTCTACAAATTAGTTTTTCATGTAATGACTGTTTTTCAGCACCACCTACTTCTCAGGCAAAATATTTATTGCCCAAACATAAAAATACACTGCTCACCTCGCCATTTATGCCGAAGATTTGGTGTAAATTACAAACACAGAGAAAGAACTTGAACAATACCTCCATCCTAACTCAGAGATATAAATGTCTTACCTGGGCTGTTTTTGCAGCTTGATCTGCATGATTTAAAGCTGTTCTGGCATCACTGTCAGAATCAGATTCTGTTTGCCTTGGAGAAGCATGTGGTTTCTTTGCAAGATCTGTATCCATACTATAGGAGTATCCAGGCTTAGAAGTAGGAGATAAGCTCAGTTTTGTGACAGGTGAACTGGGATCTCCTCTTGTGCTCTCTGTGGATCCTATACATCCCAGCTTTTCTCGCTCTGAGAAACCAGGGGTACTGTCTAAGCTCTGGTGTCTCTTCTTGTTGTTATCTTCACAAGCAACTGTGGGAGACATATCCTCTTTTTGATCACTGACATGTGCTAAGTCACTGAAGTCTAAAGTGTCAGTTATCAGCAATTTCTTCCTTCCCAACACAGGCTGCACTTGTGTTGTGTCTGTACTGCTACACTTCCCAATTTCTTCAGACGCAGAAGTCCTTCCAGAGCTCTGCTGGGATTTCTGTGGATCCGTGTCACTTCGAGTCCTGCGGGAAGAAGGGGAAGCCGTGCTTGGGCTCAAATGGTCATCAGGAGTCTGATGCTCGCTCTCAGATTCGCCAACACCGCTGTCGTTTACAAACACGGAGTCATCCTGAGAGGCAAAGTCTGCCAGGCCACTGTCTGGTGGGTGCAGCTCGGGCTCCCGGTTCAGGTCGTTCAGCTCCGCGTAGAACTTTTCCTGGTCGACAGAGCTGTTTGTGTCCGTTTCATAGTTACCCACTTTGTACGTGCTTTTACTGCTGTTCTCCTCTATCTGAACCACGTTCAATTCCTGGCCGCAGAAATGTGCCCTTATCTGATAGAGATAGGTCATAACAGTCAGTTTGTCAGGGATGGCTAACAAAACCATGTCCGAAGGCTCCAGCAACCGTGATATTCCCAAACTGGCAAACCCGTCGTACGCCTTTAAAGACAGACAAAATAAAGATCACAGTGTGGCAGCTTCTTACGTATCTTAACATCTCAAGAATGCACGTGGAGGTTTCAGTCAAAATTAGCAAGCCTAAAACACATCCAATATTACAGGAAGAATATGGCTCTGACTCTATTACTTATTATTCTTTTGGCTTAATTTAAGTCTTTACTACTTTTTGGTGCACCATCCAACATCCAGCTTGTTGATTTTTCCTGATGGCTTCTACATATCTCCCAGGGTATCTTACAGCAAAGCAAATTGAGAGACTGTAACCAGCAAAAACACTCAAATGGCATTGTTTTAAATATTTTCAACATACTTCAATGCCATACTATACTAAAATCTTTGGTTACTCAAAATGATGACATTTCTATGAGTAAGCAGCTATTCCTGAAACTGCAGCTTGAAAGCCCTTCTTTTTGCACTAAGAAAACCTACCAATATTTTAAATGGTTCTCACTCAAGTAGCAGGAAACAAGCAAACAAAAAAAGTCTAAGAGTTGGACCAGAAAAAAAAAGGAACTCAGGATGGCTTTTTAAGATAAGGAACAAAGACATAAGAAACACGACACTAATCCATCTTGAGCTTTATCACTGATGATCAACCTTCTGCCTTCTATTGGTCATGTAATTGCAGTGATTTCTGCTGATGAAAAACTATGTCCAGATAGCTAAAAAGAACACCACCACAGATTACTTGACACTAGACAAAAATCACATTAATCCATCAAGCAAATGCATTTTAAAAACATCTGTTGATGCTAAATTTGTAAGAGAGAGAGAGTGAAAATCATTCCCATTTCACTTTCATTTCCAAAAGCCAAACAGTTGCAAGCCTCCCACTTTGTGAGGCCACATTGTCTTCTTACTGCTGGCCCTTTAAGTGAGTGGGCTTGGTGCATCAGGTTTTTCTAGTTTTGAAGAATTAAAGCCGTTTCTCAATTTACAATTAATTATTACTATCCTGGATTAACCTTGGAAGACAATATTGTGTTTCAAGGAAGCCTTTAAAAGGCCTCCTGTTAGCGTAGATGCACTCAGTTAAAGCATGCGGGCTTCTCCTCCCCCAGGAATCCTGCAGCTCCTTTTCACTGTCTCCTGAAGGGGCTTACAATGTTCACAGTTGATCCTACACTATGCTGAACAAAAGCAGATGCTAAATTTAAGACATGGATGAGAAAACTGTCCTTTCACAAGGAAACAGTAACACACATCGCTGGCTTCTGGCTTCAATTCTTAACTTTACATTTTTTCCTTAATTTCCTTACTTTTCAAAGAATAGGGGGAAAAATAGAAATCAATTATGGAGGTTTTTTTAATCCTCTTGGTTTTCATATTAGTAGGTATTCAACAGTGAGACAGAATGTGGGGCTGGGCTGGACTACTCCTGGCAGACCCAGCGATTTTGTTTGCTTTGAGAAAAGGAGGCTCTCTCCTTTTCCTCGCAATGTCATTCCCTACTCAAGGGTCAAATAGTTTTCATTTCAGCTGCTTTTCAAACTCTGCTTCCAGACGCTGGAATTTATCTTCCTGAAATTCTGTATGCTTCCCTTCATGCTCAGGTATAACTTCCCAAAGCATTTTAAGTGAAGTAATTTTTATATCTTTACAACAAATGATTCACAGAGTTTGTCTAGACATAGAAATGGTCTGAACAATTTATTTTTAAGCTCTTCTGGCTCTCCCAATGCAAAGTGATTGGGCCTAAAATCATTGCTGGTCTTTGGTGTGGTATTTCTTGGGTAGGTTTATTATTAAGAAAGATTGTTATGCCAGTTATAAACAGAGAGCTGTGCTTAGATATAGGAGTAGCAGCGGCAAACATGACTGATGTATTTGCTGATACAGAACTCCAGCTGGAGCAGAACAACAGCAGAATGACAGGTGGGAGGGAATGGAAGCAACTTGGATGGTAGAAGGAGAGCTGTCATTTACGTGGTCTTGGGAAACAGAGCTGGAGGAGCAGGACCAGGCTGGCTACGGAGGAGAGGGAGACGAGTGGAACTGAATAGGCACAAGGAGCACAGAGAACAGCGAGTTAAGGGAGAGCAGTGCAAGGATTTGGGGGGGCAGCCGAAGGCATGGCAGATACCAGGAATGATGAATGCTCATATGACAGCAGAAACCAGGCTGGGCATGAACATGTAGCAAGCCACCTGTGCTGTCTGTGGAGTAAAGGTAATGCCAGGATGTGCTGTTTGCTAAGTGGGTCAGTGCTGATTCAGTGGCATAAATAACTTGTTACCCACACTGTAGGTAGTGGGAGTTACCATCTGAAGAATGAAAGGACTTAAGGACAGGCACAGCAGTCCAGGGCAGCCAAAGCCCATAGACATGACTTGACCTAAACTCCTTCTATACTCTCAATTTCTTATTTATATGCTAATAAAACTAAATTCTATGAGTATCTCCCAGGGTCTATAAAATGAAGGCAGGGACAGTCAGGAAAGGCACTTGCTTAAAAGTAACACTACAGCAGGATTGAATGTGGAATGATGGATATTTTAAGTACAGACGCAATCACTTTTTGCTGGCTGCTCAGTTCTTCTGGTGATGCCTGGGATTAAACACAACCATTTCCTACTGATGCCTGATACCTACTTCCCATCCCTTCTCGTTCTCATACACATTTTTGCTTCTCTCCTTTTAAAGTACACTAGACATGTAGATTGGCATGCCAATGTTCTACAGGCAGTAGCTCTAGAAATAGCAATTGTATGTTCTGGATGTGTTCAAACAGCACTACGTGATGGGCTTTCCTTCACTAGTAGAAAAGATGGGAGTTTCTTGATATTCCAGCATATTTATAAATGCATCATATTTCTAAGTAGTTCATAACATGGTATTAACAGTAAATTTTCCAAATCAAATTATTTTTGTTAAACAGAGGCATAACAGCCTCGATTTTGACAAATATTTATTTCTCTGCACGTTTATCTCTGCTTCTACATGATCCTACTGATGCCAACAAGCACCTCCTACACATGCAATTAGATATGTGCTTATGACTTTGTGGAATCAAATTGTAGAGGTGAGCATGAACACCTATTATAAAAACATGACTCCAGCTTCAAGGTAAGAAATATTTTCCATTTTGACTCGATACGACCCCTGTAATTCTGAACTCTTGTATTTAAATGTATAATTTTAAAAGATTCCTTTAAAAAATGGAATATTTTATTAAGACGATCACTCAAGTTCAGATGTATTGAGGACTTTGTTAGGAATGGCGAAGAACTGGGGGAAAAAGCATAATAAAAATTGAAAGTGCCAATTGAACGTCCAAAAGATATTCCCACACAGTAATCTCTCAAATGCAACTAGCTTCTCTAAATAATAATTAAAACCAGAAATTCTTTTTTAAAATCATACTGTTGTGCCCTTCTACTTCTCATTCTTTCATTCCCTCAAAGATCCAGCCAAGTCTTGTTTAGCAGCTTACATTTTTAAAGTGCAGGACACATTATTAGCAACACGAAATATTTCTGTTGTTGATAAGGAACTATACAGCCATTATGCTGTAATTTTGATATATTTTTCATTATTTTTAATTTAATTACTGTTTAATAATAATCAAATGGACATATTAAATCAAATTAGCTGTTTAAAACTGCTGGGAACACAATAAGGATAGTTAGCTATATATGAGATTTAAGTAAAAGTACAACTCTTTGGACCAGCTGAGAAAGTATTTCTGTAGTGTTTGTAATTTTCTCAAAGATAATCTTGTTTTATCTTTTGTTCCTGACAGAAATTTGAATTTGCAATGTGCACCAAAAATACCTTCCATTTTGGACCGATGCCAGTGTAGTAGTTGTTCGGGATTTTTTTTAATGTATATTCAGGACACTAAGCCCATTTACCTATCTCCCAATGAAGTTTTTTTCTTTTTTTTTTTTTTTTAATTTACTGACAAGCTGATTGACAGACATCAATTGGGATCCATCAGCACAAGCACCACGGGCAGTATTCCAATCATTTCCCAACTCTGCAACACACTGACATATTGGCCAAGATCAGATGTCACAGGTAAATACCCTTTTTTATTCAGCATCAGTGGCAGCACCGAATTGGCAAGCGGCGGGTGTGTGTTATAAAGAACCTCCAACGATGTGCCTTTGTAAGAGTGCATTTCCATCTGTAACTATACTCACTATTTGCACTGAAACAGTTGTCTCTAAAGATTTCTTCTTTTTTTTCATCAAAATACAAACAAGGTCACGCACTTCTGAAAGATATACTCCTATGGGTTAACCTTTAATCTATGGTTTCCCTTCCATTTCTTGGGGGGCGGTGCAGAAAAAAATTAAAAAAAAAAAAAAAGCAAAAAAAAGCTGCTTCAGACAAAGAAAATCGTCCTATTCATCCAAAGATGTTATTTTAATTGGTTAGGAGGAATCATTGTCAAAAGTGTTACATATCTGCATGGAATTTCTAGGCAGCCATTGTTGGCAGCGCTGCATTCACTCCAACCAAGGGCACACGGGGTTATCTGGCAGAACTGTGTGAGACCAGGAAATAAATCTGCAGGAAGCAACTGAGATACTCAGTGTAGCTGTCAGGCAAAGGCTGGCAAAGTGATGAAAGAAAAAAACTGCACAATAACAACAACCATTATTTCTTCAATTCTGGGAACTATATCCTGTTAGAAAGACAGGCTAAAAAGTTCACTGCTTGCCATCACAGTTTCACAAAGAAAAGATGGCTGATCATACTGCTAACATTTTTAATTAATATTCTATTCTTTCTTTTTTATAATCCGGCTTAATTAGGCCAGACGCTCAACAAAACTTGAAGTACAAAAACATATGGTCACAGAAAATACTGTGATGTCACACATAATCCACTTAGGTCATTAGAAGTCCTCATATTATAATAAAAAAAAAAAATCATCAGCCAAATACTCATTAGATAGGAGCAGCTCAGAGATATTTCATTATTTATAATAGTTAAGTACTAAATTAAAGACAAGTAACTCCCTGCCTAACACATAAGTGTGCAGGCACATTAAAATGTAAACAAAATGAATTTTAATAAAGCACTTTCAGAAATTCCAAGTAAGTAAATAATACTAGATTGTAGATATGTTTGCTATATAATATGGAACTTGGTTAATTTATTCAAAGTATATTTTTATACCTTCATCCCAGTTAAATACAGTGCCTTTTAAAGCAGTATAAAAATAAAATCACAGAATTAAGAAGGCAGATACTTAAAAACAATTTTCAGATGATCTTCAGGAACAATTTTATTATCAGTGACTCACATGAAAATTGTAATTTCTAAACATGTCCCTAGGGCCCAGCTGAAGCTTGTAACATGTCTAAAATAGCGAGCAGAAATAGTCTTCCAGTGATTCCCAAACTGAATTCCTGCTTCTTCCAGAGAAACTTTTTACATCTTGCACCTCCAAAGAGTGGTTTAAAACAGTTGCACAGCACAAGGCTACTAACCATGTTGCTAGTATTTAATTTATTTGTAAAGTAATATCTCAACACCTTTTACCCTAAACCTCCCATGCTGTGCACACCACTTCATTCAACTGATGCAGTGCAAGAGCAGGTGTAAAATTTCATCCTTAAAAATATAACAACCACCATCAAAACAATCAACATCAATGGTGCCCAGTTCCCAGAGCCTTGTTAAAGCAACGGCAAGAGAAGCCTTGTGTACCACAGTCCAAGAGCAGCTACGTTTTTCATTTTTTTTTAATTACGTGGCTGATTGGAAAAATCAGAGCAGTGCTCACAGAAGGCTGCCCAGGCCCTTCCTCTGCCTTCACCCTTAATGTAGGCCATACAGACATTAAACTCTAATGCCAGCCTCGCACTTGTTGTGAATGTTAAAACCATGACAAACTCGAGTCAATAATGCATCCGATTTGAACGGCGGGAGGCCGAGTACCTTCTGTGAGCCGCAGTTACAACCTTACAAAACAACCGCACTTTCCCAAAATTAATAAAAACCTGCAGTGAAGTCAAAATTGAGGCTATGTCTTTTCTTTTTTTTTTTTTCTTTT
>VZRR01003450.1:164483-209550 GCA_013398015.1 Oreocharis arfaki | reverse complement strand
TTTTTCTTTTTTTTTTTTTTCCTGGCAGTTCTTACCTTTTTGTTGTTCTCTTTAATATCTTGAGGATTCAGGGACTTGTAGTCACTGAGGGGGAAAATGGCACAGTGGGTATATACAGTATTTGATAAAAGCAGCAGTTTTAAAACAAACTAAATCTAAAAATTTGACATACAATAATATCATACAGTAACTAGCAATTTCACAGCAATTCAATCAACAAAACTAATAGTGTGGAAAATTAAAGGAATAAATAAATAAATAAATAAACACCGATTACATGTTTCATTGCCTGAAGCTCTCCATCTAAAAAAGAAGTTAAGGCAGGGACTAGAGGCCAGCCATGACAACCAAATTTACCAGGAGGTAATCCGTCCTTGTCAGCATACAAAGAGCTTATTCCTCTCATCTCATTTCAACACTGGCACAATTCTCATAATCATCTTGAAGTCAGTTCTTTGTATAAGATTAAGAAGAAGAAAAACAAATCACAGAGAGGGGAGAAATAATTGTTTATGCAACAAGGGAGAGCAAAGAGGTCACAAAGTTTGAGCATCCATAAACCTGGTTTCTTAGAAAGGACGGTTCCCTGCTTGAAAGCAAAGAGTGAAAACAGTTCAACACTGAAACACATTGGTACTTGATTTTAAGTTAAAAAATTGTTCAGTATTTCTATGAGAGTTAGCTTACGCAGGCAAAGAGTATACAACTTACATCAGGTCTGGTCTAAAGTGATGTAATATTGCACAAAAGGATAAACCGTTTCTCCACGACGTGGTAAAATTGGTGATTTTCACTCCCCTATAGTTTTTTGTAACTTCTTTGCACCACACGAGCAATGACTGACTAGCGTTTGGCTTTCTCCCCAAAATAGGACTTGGTATTGGGCTTGGCTGGAAAAAAAAAGAAAAAAAAAAAAAAAGAAAAAGAGAGAAGATAAAAGAATTTAATGGAAAATGAGAATTAACATTAATTGACCTAACTAGATGATCTGTATCCTTTGATGTGAGTTTAGGTCCTTCACAGCTGTCAGTTTACAATGACTGTAACTTGCAAAAGACACAAATCGCAAGTTATTATCTACAGTCGTTGCCCTAGGCACTTGTCTCCCAAGGATGCAGATATACAGGATTCCAGATCTACACAGGAGAAGAGGCCAAGAACTGTACCAGTAGAAACACCCGTGCTGCAACACTGCACAGCCCGTGACACACAGCCTTGAAAACGCTTTCCAAAATGCAGCCATGGAAAAGCATCCCCACAAGCCCTTTCACGATCAAAGTCACGATATAGGATTGATGGATTCCTCCGACACAGGCTCCAGAGGAGTTTTCGGTGCTCTTTCTGTACCACTGAGGGATTGCATAAAGGTAATTATGGCACTGTGTTTTGGAACAGCCACTTCCAACCATACCCGAAGAGCCGCCTTTTCCAGGCTTTAGCTTTTCTACATGGAGAAGGAATTTCAGACGAAAATTGTTATCAAAGGGTGGTTTCTAACAAGCGTCATTAACTAACAACCATTAGACCACCATTAGCTAATAACAACCACTTCAAAAAAAGTTATTTTGACCCTTTTAGTAATATTTTTGTGGGCACAAACCACGAAATAAAATAGAATACTTCAGGCATTTGGCATTTGTCAGACTATCCGCTGTTCCTCAGATTCCGCCTACTGATTGTGGCTAATGTTTTCAAGACATCCACACTTATTTTCCAAGAAAAATACTGCCACTTTAAAAACTTCTTAGATCTAATCAAACAGGCAGAATGTGACTAATGCAAATCCTGCATCTGAATTATAGTGAAAGAACTGAGATCACCTATTTTTTCAATGTAATGCAATTAAAAGCATATATATATACACAACAGACAAGCTCTTGATGCACTTTAGAGCTAGAGAGTTCCCAAATTAAGACAAATTAAGAGCAAGTAATTTACTATATCACAGCCACTTAAGTTTATGGTCAAATGGATTTACTTGTTATTGTCTATCTGTGAAAGACCAACGATGCCCCCCCTTGACTGAAGGCTGTCAGTGCTCAGCAATTAGCTGCTATCAACTCATTTGTTTTCACTGCTTCTGGGGGAAAACAAACCCGTACAGAGCCGGGGAAGTAATTTTTCATTTACTGTTACAATCAGCCCTAAAAAGTTGTTGTACACACACACTACCTCCTCACCAGACAGAAGCACTGCTAACTCCTTTAGAAAGCGCAGAGGGTATACCTTGCTGAGACTTTTTTTTTAATATCACATCATATGTACAAAATAACTCGTTATAAAGTGCTTACATTCTGTAATCCTGTCAGCGATTCAAATCGGCATGAACAAATCCATTAAAGATGAGACAAATATCTCTAAACACACCGAATTAACAGCTTTAACAGGGATATACAGAATAGGGAAGAAAAAGCAGCAATAAGTAATAAACTTTACCATGCACAAGATTTTAATCAGCGAAACAAATATTGCATAGGACCTGCCTGACAGTTACTCCAGATTCAGTGACGTAACTAAGATGTTTTTCTCTTGTTTTTTTTACAACTTGAAGCAAAACCCAGTAACTAACCATTGACCTCAAATGTAAGGTGCTATGTTACTAAAAATATACTTGCTATTTTAAGATACATATATGGAAATAATACCACCGAGAGAAAATAACTAAAATAGCAAAATATGGAAAGATGATTTTTTAACAAATTTTTAACAAAAATTATTACACAAAGCTATTTCTTCAAATCACATAGCACTATTTACCAGATATATTAAATGCTAATTATAAAGTCTTAATACTTGTTGCTGAAACTCTCTACAAAAATGTTAAATTTTCCATTCACTGCTGAAATGCTTTCTGGTTAACTCCGAAATTGCCTTAGGCAATACTGCCATTTAAATGCTTTAATTACTTATCTAACAAACTGAAGATGTAACTGAATTTAAAACCAGGCATTACAAAAGGAAATCCAAAGGTATTAAAACAATAAATTAAGCAGAATTTTACATTTTATTTTTAAATTATCAATGTTTAAAAAGATGGACTACACTTCCTTGAAAATCTGTATTTAAGCTCAAGCTTTTTTCTGTGTTTGTCTTTCCACTTATGCTAGATTTTCTAAAAGCACTTTATCCAGAATCCAGAAGATTTAGGACCTACATAATGTGCATAACACGCACAAATTTCTCTTCTCTTACCTGATAAAGCAGGAATTGTATAAGGTTTTCTTACCACACTTAGTAGTCCACGGTTTTTTTGATAAAGGTGAAGTTAATACTATGACAATGTTATGCTCCTAATCACCACCTGTGTCAAAGCTTTCGTTATTTCATGTATGATAAAAGCATTCAATGGAAATACATGAGTAAAGGCAGAACGGCGTGTGAGCACTTGACATGCCTTCAGAAGGGTTAACAAATATTAGTTTTGAGTTTCTCTTCTGTGTGTGTGTGCAAAATCATTAGGCAAAACATTTTCTTTCGATATCTGTATGTTGGACGTATTAATTACTGGCTTGGTACAAACACAATTACTACCAAGTGCCTATTTCTAGCATGTATTTGCTGTCCATGATTGGTAGGAACTAATCAGATGAAATGAAAATGTAATAACCTTTTTCTTACATCATTCTTTTAAGCACTGACTACACGATTCTTCTAAACGACACAGCAGTCATGACTTGCTTTTTTGAGCTCAAAAGCCAAAGTCCCTGCAAACTCAGCTGGAAATGCCACTAAAAAGCCTGAGATATCCACACCAGATTGCCAGAGCTGCTCACTGATCAACAGGTTACGGAATCTAAGACAACTGGCTTCTGTCCAGCCACGGAGCAACTGCACGGCAAGCGCAGAAGTTCCAGAGCTGGTCCTTCACATGGTAGCTCAGATCTAAATGCAGCATCATGTGGATGGATTTATCAGCTGGAGTCAGCACTGGCTTCAGGATATCTTCGTTTCGCACGCAACAAAAGCACTGAAGTCTCTATTCTTCTTTTCACACATCCTGGAAGCTCAGTTAATATGTTTTATAGAACATGCATTTTTTCTCTTGGGAGATTATCCCATCACACCATTACTCTATGCTAACAAGAGGACAATAGCTTTAAGTATGAGGTTGCATCCCCACACTTGAAAATGCTCAAATAGTTGTTCTGCTGCTCTGAGGAACCCAGCACCAGGCACAGTGATGGCTCACAGAGCAAGGGTTGAGCTGCATCTCTGACACACAGCCCAACATCCAGGAGAAGAAAATCAAGACTGGAACTGCAATGAGAACACAGGACTATGGGACTGTGACACAGAGAATAGCCAGAATGAAGACTGCAGGGGCTCCGTCTGAGGACCTCAAGGGCTTGTACATAGGTTGCATGGGGGTAGAGGTGCTTAAAGAAAGCAAGAGGCAGTGTTGAAGTCCAGAAGCGAAAGATGCTGAGAGGAGTAAGGGAAAAAAAAAGATTTGTCATCTAGGTGGAAGACTCCCGTGGTTTGAGTTTTATATTAATGAACACAACTCCTAGAAGAGGAAAGAAGCTGAGACATCAACCCAGGACTGGTAATTAACTGCAGGAGAGGAAGCTAAGATTGAGATAGGGCTGGAAGTCAGAATAGCGAAGACCTACAAGCAATGAACAAACAAGTTTTTTTCCCTCAAGAGGCAAGTACAGGCACTGGCCTCTAACTTATTTGACTGAGCAAAATAAAAGGGATTTTCCCGTACCCCTATCAAAACCACGACGCTGTCTGAGCTCACTCAAAATTGTGCAACCATTAAAATGCAAGATAAGGTAAACGAAAGTAAGGCACAAGTAGGTGAGTGAAAATGTGCAGCACGTGGCTGGATGCAGAAGTTTAGGAAACTTGGCTGAACTGAACAGTCTTTATAGCTGTATAAAGGTGCAATAGAAATAAGACACCAAATACATTTCAGTCAAATGGGTAATTTTATATCCTCAAAATGTTACTCTAAAACTTCATTTTTTAAACTATGCAGGACTTCATCCATAGGAATGTCCCATTAGCCTAAGTGTATTAGAAATTGAATATGGCTCATTTAGTAGAATTTATGTCTTTGGCAAGGTCTGTATATGTCCAATATGCATTCACTTTTGTTTATTCTGGGCTGTGGAACAGTCTGGGCCTAAGTCAAGAGGTGGTTTTTACTAGCATCAGGAATACCAAATACAATATAGAAAGAGTCTGCAAAGTCAGAATAGAACAGCTTTCTGGTTTATTCCAAAAATGGAAAAAACATCCTCACAACCCATGATCTTGTGCTGAGACGTTCTTTACTTAGGGTAGTTAGGTATTTTCTACATAGCAGGTCACCATCAGATTACAATTTAGTGACACATCAATATACAAATGGCATTACTCTTTGCTTCTAGTAAGGGAAGATCACGCATGTATTAGAAAATACACATTTCCTAGAAAGAAATGTTACTTCTGCTATTCTGTTACTCTGATACAGAAACGTATCAGTTTAGGAGCACATTCTTTAACTTTGTGCTCTCTATCTGCATGGTACAAAATGTCTCTGGTTCCTACTGTCCCTAAAAATGAAGGAGATATAAAAACCCAGCTGTTGGACACAAGTTACAGATCCACTGAATTTATTTCCTACATATGATTAATAACAAGCATTTAGGTAACCTCCAGGTTTCATCAGCAGCAGACATCTTAAACTTCGCCTTCCTCGCTCTTCTGATTGTGCCTACAGCTAATGTGGATATGCAATAAAATATAAACTTTTATCTCAAAAGCCTTAGGCATAAGCTTTTAATTGCTTATCATTTCACAGGTTTAATGTTGGTACAACCAAACCAGTCTGTGTTCAATCACAACCCAACATTTAGACATCTGCCTGAGCTGACATGACGCTCTCATGTTTGAACACGGCAAGGTGAAGAGGAAGGGGAAATCCTTTGGACACACCTCAAGTCAGCAGTTGGTCAAGTAGGTCTAATTATTTAAAGAGAAAGGACTTTCAGTTGCCTGTTACATATTTTGATGGCCAGAAGTCTGGAAAGAGCTCTTCCAAACCATGCCTGGGCAAAGAAAGGAAAGCAAGCCTGCAGATGGCTGCCTCTGGTTACTTGTACTCCGAGCACTGAGGAAGTGGTCTGGTAGAAAATTACAGTATGTGATCATACAACTGAAATGTGCACATGTATATAACCTACAGGCATCCAGCGCACAAAGATGGGGGAGATTGCAGTAACAAAGGCTACTGCTAAGGACTTCATTTTGTAATTATCTGGTAGCCTCCTTTGCCTTTTATTTTGTCTAGTAATGAAGAAACATTTTCTTAGCTGAGTCTTTTAGGGTTTTGGTTTGGTTTTCATTGTCAGGGATTAAAAGGATGAAAGAACCCAAGAATTCAGAACTAAACTCCAAACCTTCAGAACCAAAAGTCACAACACATCAACTGCTGGACAATTGCCTCGCTCGCGCAACAGGACACAAGGCTGTCTGCTCATGGCAATCAATTAAGAGCAAGACAGACGATTTATTTCCAGATGACAACCTCCCCCGTGGATGTTCTTAGCACAGAAGAACAGGACCGCACAGGAGTGTGGGCAGCTACGTCACCAGACTGAGAAGCCCTAAATTTATTAGCTAATTGCAAGGAGAAGATTATGTTAATGAACTGGTAAAAGAGAAACAAATCTGAGACAACATAATGAATTGGTTACTTATGCGGAAGTAATTTCACCCGATGGTCAGTATAGCCAGGAAAAAAGTTACCATGACCTCCTTCTCAGACTGAACTATTAAAAAGGGATTGGCTGAGGCTCACCTAGCTTCTCTTCCCTGAGGTCGCATAATCTTTGTCTTGAACGCCGTGTTTTCAATTAAAAAACCCAAGAAGAGGTACGTAACTCATACCATTAAGCAGAAATGAACACGGAGCTCAGTCTCTGATGATTACACGTGTTTGTAATGTAACAGTATGAACAGATGACATGCAGGGATGGGGCCTCATTTTTCTGCTCTCAGAAGATAGGCAGTTTCCTTGTGTCCACCTTCCTTCCTCCAGTTGTCCTGGTGGCATGTGGGCTGAAGGCTCTGCTCTCATGTAATCTGTGCTGGAAGCCCAGATGAGCTACCAGGATGCTGCTGGTTCACAATTCCTGGCTCTCTGCCACGATGGGAACGTTCAGGGTTTTGGGCAGGTTGCCAGAATTAAGCAACTTAAACCACAGATGAGGAATAGCAATTTTCAAAGCTTTTAACTTTGTTAAATGTGAACTGAACTAGCAAAATGCACCTCCCTGGGCCCAAGGCTATCTCTGCCACATTTCAAAGGCCTGCAGCAAACAATGGAAGTGTTAGAGCTTGTCAGAAAAGGTCACAAGAATCTCTTCTAAAAGAAAGCACAAGGCAAACTAAAAATGAGAGTCACTGCCAATTCTTCCTAAAAACAGTGAACTCTTGTTGCTTTTGCAGGAATTTCTTTTGACAGAGCCATTAAATAAACACAAGTCATTATCCCACTCTTCTGAACATTTCAACGGACATGTTTTTTTCAGGCAACCTTCTGATGTTGGCTCACTAAGGAGACATTGCTCAGAACTTTATAGTCACCTATTTTGTAAATCTACTGCATCATTTATATTAATGCCCAACTATAGGCAGATTTATGGAAGCATTAGCCTTTACCTATGAGAAATCTTTGTTTTAAATACTTGAGAACACAACACAGATGCCAGATTTGCTCAGGTATTGCAGTAACAAAGGAAAACAATCTCTGTTTGGGTGTGCTTAGGGCACTCAATATTTTTAAGCCTGGTATTGATGTCACAGTACCTCAGAAGGCCATTTCCACTGTCTCCTCTTGGCTGACAGTGGAAATAAAACCAGTATATTTTACAATCCTGCATGAGGTGCTGGCATCCATGAGCTGGCACCAGGCATAAAGATGGATATTCTTAAAGCTCCTTAGGACAGCTACAGATAAATGAGAATTTAATGGAAACAAGTTTTTGCTTTGATAAACTACTGCATCAGCAGCTGACTCTACGTAAACAATCACAAGATGGAGATTAACAAAAGTATTGCCTCCCCCCTCAGAGGTAAGGAGAAGCTGTCCATAGATGATGGGGAGACATCTGAAATGCTTAGTACTTTTTTCTACATTTGTCTTTATGC
Source organism: Oreocharis arfaki (assembly GCA_013398015.1). NCBI lineage: Eukaryota > Metazoa > Chordata > Aves > Passeriformes > Paramythiidae > Oreocharis > Oreocharis arfaki. Next base: position 201,408 of record VZRR01003450.1, on the reverse strand, counting down.
TAAAAATCAGATGGAAGTTGGAGACTTGCATTACTCATACAGACACAGAAAGGTCAGATTTCAGCCCCGTGTGGAAACAGCTTAGATAAGCCAGATCCTTTCAGATCAGCTGAACACATTTAATGTAATCCTAAAGTACTGGAAGAACCAATATGAAACAACATCTGAAATGAATGGTCAGTTTGGAAGTTTGAACACAGGGGAGAATATTAAAAGAGCAGGAAAAGACTACAGTTCCTTCTAGTCTTTAAATGCATAAGAAGGACAAATAGCAAGAATGCAGACAAGCAAATGAAAAAGAGGGGGAACACATAATTAAGGTCCTTCTTAGCATACGAAAGTTAAAAGAAGACAAGCGACAAACATTAATTTGTCATCGACAAATCATGACTAGCAGTCCAAGTTCCTTCTACAAGAGGGAAGCAGGGAGCAGAGAAGCATCAAGTAACAGATTACAGATGCAGCTGAGCTCTTTTAATTGTCTTTCAAGATGCTCTCATAAGGAAGCGTGGAAAACAGAGCCTTAATGGGACTCATATAGGTGCAAAACAGGCTGGAAAACTATATCCAAGACTAGTTTTAAATGATTCTTCAAATTATGCATTAAAAGGGGTTCTGCAGGAGTATTTCTTAGGTTCAGTGAAAGTCTGAATTAGGAAGGTGAATGATGCACTAGACAAGAAGCTGGGATGAACACTGAATGCACTAGAAGAACTCCAATCACATAAAAAGGAGGAAAGTTCTGAAAAAAACAGCATGAAATTCAATAGGTACAAGTGAAACATAGGAAGGAGTAATCATTTACATAAATGCAGGATGAGGAAGAACTGGTTTGGTAACAGTTCACAAAAAGATGTGGGGGAAACAGTCTATTCAAGCTGAACATAAAGTCAACAACATCAGGTTGTTGTGAAAAAGACAAACATTGTACTGAGATGTACAGACAGGAATAAAGCTTGCAAGGCACATATTGCCTCTCCCACTCCACTCAGCATCAATAAAACCACAAGAAAAATTTTATGTTCAGTTTTGCCTCATGCAGAGTGTAAGGAAGATGAGCCCAAAGAAAGATCAGGGGGAAAAAAAGAAAAAAAGCATGAAGAAAGCTGGAGCACATTTAGGTCATTAATGTTACGAAAAAAAATATAAAGGAAAGTAATATGGTAAGTCTTAAAGCACATAAAATTCCAAAGAAGAAAGAAAACTCCTTAAACTATACTAGTGTTTACCAAAACAAAGTTACAGGCTTTAGGTGCAACAGGTCAGACACCAGAAGGAGCAATCCATAATGCAGTGTAATGAAGCATTTAAGACTGCCTGGGAAAGCCACTGATGCTTCATTACTGGAGGTCTTTAACAACAGGTTGCAGAAATCTCTCATTTTGTAAAGGAGAACTTGGGCTTTGTGCAAGTAGAAAGACCAAGTGATCTTTTGGATGCGCTTCAGACCGACATTCTCTGTGTCTCTTACCTCCAGAGCCCACAGGCCGACGATGGGCTGCTGCCATCAGGGAGCAGGAGCCGGGCAGAGCTTCCCTGCATACTCTGGCAGCACAGGAAGCAAGCTGGAAAACCCCTAATTCCCACCAAGCAACACTTCACACTGGCCTCTCGGTTCACATCACTCACCAAAAGAACTCCCACTTCTCATTTTAAACATTAAGCCTAGCATGGAGGTCCTGATATTATTCGTTCCATGAGCAACTCATGCACCAATTCCCCTCTGTTAATCAGATCTCCTTGTGAAGCACAGCAGACTTTGCTTTTTTTTGCTGGCACACAGCTATCTGAATACACAGGAAGTTCAATAACCACTAACAACTCTCCAAGTGAAAAAGTGTACAGTTTACAACTCTTTCAGTCGTTTAGGAGACTGGTTATTGAGTATAACCCCACCACTTCAACTGCTCCTCATGAGGACTACCAAAGAGGAAGGCTCTCTCCCAGTCAGCACATTTCCACAGAGTCACAAAGCCACTTTAAAATCTGGGATACATTAGAAAGGTTTTGTCATCTGCAAGGTAAGAGTTCAGGTCAAACCCAGGACAACAGTCAGAAAGAATCCCACCGATTACAGCTGGCTGAAACGAGGTATTTAGGCAAACAGTGACACATAAGCAACACTGGTAACCAAATCAGCTGGATTCAGCTCTCAGCCACAGCAGAGATGTCACAGACTGAACTGAGAAACAAAGATTACCTTAGACGACTTTTTAATGAAAAACCAGGATGATAACACTTGAAGAAGCCTTCTCTACCAGAAACAGAATGCTTCACTCTCAAGCACCAGTCACAAACAACACAGAAAACAAAAAAGCATTACTAAATAAAGCAAGTAAAAAATTAAGGAATGACAGGCTTGAATATTCTTGCTTTAGTTGCCCAACAGAATGAGCATTATTTAAGCAGTGTGAAGGCAGATTGTTATCTTTACCTCTCTGAATAGCACCTTATTCTGTGAATAGTCCCCATGGAATAACAGCCACTACTCAAGGATTCAATAGCTTAATGAACATAACAAGACTGGCACAATCTGGAGCTTAATTTGCATGCAGTTTGAATATTTTTGCTTTATTAGTTTCATTTCAAAATAAAAATACAAGTAAAAGTAACAGCAATTCAAGTGCCACTTGGCTTAACATATATTTTTCCAGGAATTCTTACACTATTCAAATTTGCTAATTGCTAGGACTTGTTCAACTAAAAGGAGAAATACATGTTAAATGAAAATATCCTTTTTGTTTTATAATATGTAATTAACACAAGCTTTTCTAGCTTCAACACTGTCAAATCTATCCTCTTGAAAAATACACACATAATTTTCATGCGACAAATTAAATTTGGTGTGGTTATGCTTTTAGCACTCAACAAGTAAAAGCTTGTAAATGAAAAGCTGAAGCATAAAGGTATGGCAAGTCTCATTTAAGAAATCAAAATCTTTGGGAAGGAGGAATTCTCTCCTGCAGAACTCAAGAAAAGCTGCTAATAATTAAATACTGCCTTTGATTAACACTTTACACTACATGTTTATGTTGAAAGTCCTTGTTTAAGCAGATTGTGATACAAACCTAATCAAATCACTGTATTTCATTCTCTTATGATGCCTGGCTAATAACCACACAACAGTTGGAAACTGTCAAAATATTTCACAGCTCAATTGTAATTCCCATCCAAGTCTAAGCATGCAGTAATTGGGCGTTAGCCACGTTCCAGGGGTGTTACAGCAATGCACAGCAGTCAGATCTTCTGGGTTTCATTTTTTTAAACACATCTAAAACTCCTAAATGATCCCTAGGATCTACTCCATAAAATTTTGAATTAAATATTAGTACATTGTCCACAGAGATAGCTTTCGTCATTAATTCGATATAGTACTTACATTAGCACTTTAAAAATTAGCTTGATATTTGGAACTACAGAATTTGTTCAGCAGCTTTTTTTTTCCCTTGGTTTAAATTCCCTAAAGAAAAAATTATTCTGTGAGATAAATAAAAAAAAAAACACTTTGAGCAAAATATTACATGGCAAATATTGTAGCATTAAAAGCCTTGAGACAAAATGCTGATTTAGACTCTGAGGAACAAATTTTGCAGATCATATGTACAAGGAGTATTCCAAGCTGACAGAGAAAAGAAGAGTACTGCTGCAGTAGAGTGATGTGAGGGATTAGACAGGGCTTTTAGCATGCATTGTTACACCTGTAGTGTGCACAATACTCGTGAGCATCAGATCCAGATGATAATCTGATGGGTTTTCCTGAACAGACAACTCCATAGGCATTTCTGATTGGAGTCTGCATTTCTAAGGCAGTGCCAGAGATACAGATTCATGACTCCCTGGTCTTTCAACACTGTTCCAATCATTAATCCATGCATTAACTGTCACTAACGCCCAGTGACAGGCAGATGACATCACTAGATCCCCAATACATTACTGTCCATTGGATTAAAATCCTTAAGAGGAATTATGCCTTTGAGCTTCCCCAAATGGAAGAAAGTGTTACATTTCAAGTGCCTTTTGGACTTAATTCACATGGTGTGTTAAATAAAACCAAGCATTCCTGCCAGGCTCTCTATTGGTCCCCAGATGATGCGATGATTAATGAGCTGGGTGTGAGCTCTTCATGATTCCAAACACTCATCTGCAGACAGAACTAGGAAACACCTGGATAGAAGGACTGCACCAGAAGACTTCAGTCTTTCAGCCAGTTATGAGAAGGAGTGCTGGGGGAAGGCATCAACTGCTCTTTCTTGTGTTGGGGGATGAGATGAGATTTATCAGAGAAGCCCAAGGAGCTACACAGGGTAAATCTTCAGCCAGCACAAATGCAGAAAACTCACACTCGAGCCTCATACATCATCTTTAACGTGTCTGATCATGTCCAGCTGTTACAACATGTAAGCACTTATCACTCACACATCTCAGTCTCCTGCAATACTTTTCACTGCACAAGCACCTCGGGATAGGCGGAGGAGGGAAAAGAAGAGAGCCTTCATTCCTACACAGGAATTTCCATGCTTTGGGAAGTGTAAATTAGAGCATTACTACTCGTCTGACAGTAAGTTTGCTAATAAATGTGTAGCAACATATCTAATTGCATAATGAGAGATTAAATGATTATGACAGTCTTTGAAATGAGGAGAATAAAGGGAAGAGAAAGTTAATGTAAGGGAGAGCTCTGGTAACACAGCAAATTTCGAAACTTTGATAAATTCATAAAAGCCAACTGCTCTAAATAAGCTTCCAGTGGAATCTACAAAGTTTCTTCTAATACAGAATGTTAGTTCCAGGTTACATGAGCTTCTACAAATTATTTGAAGGTGTAGGACCCATCATCTTAACACAAGCTTTTCACACTTCTAGGCAACACTCAGCAGCAGAAGCATCAGCCAAGACATGACTGGGAAACAAGTACAGCAACATCATTTGATTAACACCTACCTTACCTTTAAAGCTGTACAGAAGTGGAGTTCAAAGAGCAGTTTTTCCTTCAGTTACAATAAGATTTACAGAGTACTCAAACAGAAGCACTGAAGCTCTAGCGGGAGAATGATATGTTGAAAAATACATAGTGTGCACCCTGCTTTAGTCAGAGTTTAGGTTCTCAATGAGTTACATTCACATAAGTTGGGGGTTTTTTTGCCACATGTAAATACTTCAAAGTCATTTAGCAATGATTTTTATTTTCATACAACCTTGGCAGTATTCGGAGCCGGTACTTAACAAACCCTTCTGCAAGTTTGGGGCTGGGTAGGAGGAAGCAGGAAGGGGAGGGCACTGGACTCTCAAAAGAAGAGTTGAGGTAGGCAAGATTGGTCTCACTGATCCCCCAAAACCTCTTTTGCAGCTGGTAGAGCCTGGCTGTTTAGAAGACTCTTCAGAGCAGAAGTCTAACCAAGATGCTCCAAGCAGCCTTAAAGAACGCTGTCTCTGTCCCTAAGTTATGGAACACTACAGAGGCATTTTATGTCCTAAATCAGACAGAAGCAATATATTTGTAACTAACTTCACAACAAAAAGAGGTCAATTCTTATGGAATCTAAACCTACAACTCATAGCCAAACTCATCAACCAGTTTTTAAAAGAATCCTCTTTTACTGAGGAGGACAAAATGAAATTAGACTATAGTAGGATTTGACCTGTCTCTTACTCTCTTTTTACTCAATAAATATGAAAATATCCCTTTTTTTTTTTTTTTAATGTGAATCTATTTCTCAAATATTTCCAAGCAGATATGCATTTTCCACTGTCATTTACACCACCTGGATGAGGATCCACACAGAGTCCATTACTCATGCAAGGACAGCAGCAAGGACAATGTTAAGGAGTTTAAGGACGCGAAATTGCTAAAATCTGGTCAGAAAACAGGCCCACTGCATGATCTTGCTTTCTTTATTCATTTTCTTCTGTACTGGGCATGAAATAATGGCAGAGCAACTGTCAGAGAAAGTGAGACTGAGGTGATGAAGGACCAATTATAGCTCATCTGTGCTCAAAAAAACCCCAAAACACACAAACCCACCCAAGACGCAAAACCCAGAGCAATACATTTCATTTGTCTGGGAACTAGTCATGGTACTGGCTTCCTCCAAAAAAGAAAGAAAATACTTTTCCAAAAGAAATGAAAGTGCTCTGAAGCAAACCCTTCATGTCCCATGTGTTGTATGGGTTCCACGGCTCTTTAAACACTTGCAAAAGAAGACAGGTTGTGATTTTAAATCAACCACTCGTTGATTTAAAGGAGACCAGAAATGGAAGAACATTTCAAAAATGTGGAGGCTCTCATCGGAATTATCTTCTAGTTATTCCCTATTACTCATACCTATGCCACATTCTGGTCCTACATTTGAAAACAATGGTAAGTATGTAAACATAAAAAAAGATACTGTCTTAAAAGAAAACCTAATTCTAGCAGGCAAAACCCCAAACATCTTTTTTATAAAAGCCTAATCTTGTTGCTATAAAGAAATGTAGAAACAGTTAAACACATTTGCAGAGAAAACTCCTTGAAAACCCCTCAAAAGCAATTTTTCTTCTTATTTGTTTTTTCTTTTTTAAATCATAGTGGTAATATTCCATTAGCATTTTAGGTAGAGTGGAAAAGTTGTGGTTACAGTTATCACCACACTGAGCATTGCAACAATATTTGGTTTGCCATAGAGTCTTTTAGATGTAAGCCTATTGATTGGGTTCTGATCTACACACCCACATCTCACAATGAAAGATTGAATCACACTGTGTTACTGAGTCATTGCTGTCAACGACAAGCATGACAGACTACTTACCAATAGCACAGAGGGCCAGAAGAGCACTTTAGAAAAGCATCAATTCTGCACCATTGCTTTACAGTGATAAAAACAAAGCTTTTCACAGAGTTCCTAAGAGCACTTTGGCAACGTTAAGAAAAGGGCTCATGGTGTTACGGAACATGGTTGAGTTATGAAGCAGATTCTAGGACAAAACACTCAAATTACGATCTGTTAAGCCATCTGTATCAAATTGCTGTCTGAATTCACTTTCTAGAAAGCTTGCATGCAGATAATAAATGTATATTCATTATATATAAAGGTGCAGATATATACAATATTTATATATTGTTATAGATAAAGGTATACATATACCATCTATACCTTTTTATATAACCATAGTAGTAAATACACTAAGATTTCAGTCTGTACACACACACACACACACACACACACACACACTCACTCTCTTTCTCTCTCTCTCTCTCTTTCTCTCTGGGAAAGAAAATATAAACATACACTCTCTCAATATATTCAAAACACCCAAAGGTTAATTGACGTAACAGAAACACATCCTATGTGTCCTTTAAGTAAAAATTACTTTCATTATGCTCCAGAAGCATAAAATACAAGGCAGCTATTTGGCAAAAAAGAAAGAATACAAAAAACCCCACTATTTATAATTATTTACGGTGGTATAACATTTTAGGATACTTTTAAAGCTTGTTTGGCCGAGTTGGATTCTAAAGATGTATTTGCATTGAAACAAGCCAAGAAACATGACCCTTGCAAGGCTTTAGGATGACAGTTCCTTGTCTCAAAGGTGTTTGAAGTGAGGGAGGATAAAGATTTTAGCCGGCCTACCAAAGAAAAAGATTGTACTCTTCCTTGTGGAACACCCTTCCAACACACAAAAGACAACCAAGGGGTTAGAAACAACTCTAACCTGCCCCAGTTCACACTCATGGAACCTTGGGTCGAAGCAATTCACTGCTCTGGAACATAACTGAGGGGCAACTGAAGGACCTTAACTTCTCCTCGCCTTCAGTGGACTCTGCATTAAGTCTCAAGAACGCTTACAAAAATCCAGGTGTGTAACAGTCAGCCTCCAAACGTTCTTTCAAAATGTATTTCTCTGGTTCTGCTGCGTGCCTGTGACAGCCTCTCCCCGAGTTGTGCAGGCACAACTCGAGCAGTTATGTACACAGCTGTGAGCTTAATGTCGGTCCCCACACTGAGCCCACAGGGAAATAAAGGCGACTTTCCACAGCCACAGTGGGCATTAATCCACGCCATGCAAGCAACAGTTATGTGCTCCCGGTCCTACAGATGCCAGGCATGCATATGAAGTTGCTCCTAGTCTCAAAATTAAACATCACAGGACCTTTACCAAGGTAACAAAAATTAGTAATGAAGCCTCCAGTACCTAGAGAGCTGTGTTCTTCAAGATATTCCATCCCAGGTAACAATAAGGGTTTTGGGTGTAATTTTAGGGTTTGATTTTCTTGGGGTTTTTTTTGTTTATTTGTGTCTGCTGAAATACTCCTTATTTTGGGGATGGTACACATGTTACAACTGCTGAGTATCCTGTGGCATGGCATCAGCTAGTGGGAACCCACAGCTCACCCCAGCAAGCTCTGCTCTAAAGGAGAATGGGAGGAGGCAGGATAAGATGTATTAGAAGATGTTTCACCATGCTACATCCTCTGAATCCAAATGATTTGCCCCCTGTGAGAGACTGCCCTCCCAACACCATAGCTCCCTTTAAAGTGGTGTAAGCATTTAATCAGTGAGTGTTTAATCAAGCTTTTAAATATTGAAGTTGAACTAATATATTAAGCTCACCAATAGTTTTCATAACATTTACAATGTGATTTCCTTAATGGCTTTAGTTTCTAGCTAGCCCCTTTAAAGCCCTTTCATTGAGCTAGAGCACATGATTTCATTCACACTTTAAAAGCTTTTCCTATGCATGCTTTTCAAAGCTGATTTGTCTGAATTTAGACACATGAACGATATCTGAATTTTGTGCATTACTCATTACTACAAACTATGAAGTATCATTCAGGGGTTAACACAATTATCTGCTAAACTGCAAAACAGCTCTTGTCAATAATGAAACTAAGTAAAGTAAAATACATTCGCATGTCCTCCTTTTGCTGAGATAAAAACAAATTTGGTGTATCTAATGAGATATAAAACCACTTAAGTTATATCAGAAAGAGTTCTGGCTTTAAATATATTTTTAGCCTTTTTTTCCCCTTTCTTCTGTAATAGTCTCCTTATAGAGTGCTTGCACTGTATCCATTTGAGATCCATCTATATGCTTCTGCACAGGATAAATCAAACCAAAAAAATATTAGCAGGATCTGGATTTTGTTTTCAAACAGCTGATTCTCCAGCAAAACAACATCTCTTTTTTCCTGCATACTCCATTTTTGTTTTCCTTAAAACAACTCAGAAAAAATGTGAATCTAAAAATACAGTACATGCCACAAACCCCTCAGACAGCTCATATAGTGACAGTTGCAGAGAACAGAGTTCTGCCGAAAGAATAGAGAGAAATAGATTTAAAAGGAGGCAGTGAATCAAAAAACCCTGCCTTCAGCTTGATGCCAATAAAAACCAGAATCACTCAGTTCCTTCGGATTGTTTTCTATTTATTTTCTTTTCTTTTATGCGGTTAATATTTTAGGAAATTGTTGGGTTTTTTCCCCCCCTCTTTTTGTCACCACAGACACTCCCTTTAGGCAACCGTGCATCAACAATCCTCCCACGTTCAAAGTCGGCTACATCTGTTGCTCTTTCCCATTGTTGAAAATTCCTGCCTTAATCCTATTTGACTTTATTCATGCAAAGGTCATCCTGAATTCAACAAATGGAGGAGCGATAGCAGGCACACTGTTGAACATGGCTAAAAAATGCTGTTGTAGAACATGCAGCTAGCGTGCCGGCACTATCGCACAAGTGCTCGCTTTATTATGCAGCCTCTTGTCACCGCAGCTCTGTTGCAGTATGAATTGGCAACATATTTCTCCCTGCAACTCGGGAATGCAGCATTTTCCTTCTAACTGGCTTGATTTTCTCTCCTTTAAGAAGGTTTGTGCTTAACTTGCCTTTGCTGGTGGGTATGACTGCAACATACACATAGAACACCTGAGTGTTTAACACACCCTAAGGCTTGGCTTCTCGCACCTACGGCTTCCCTTTTTCTCCTGGATTTTACGTCTAAGTACATCTAGCTTCACAAATCTATTTCACTAACCTGCCCATCTAAAACTAAGGGTGATCACTACTTTAAATAAATTAGCCAAAATTCTATCTAAAAATACTTCTACAAGGTAGGGTAGAACAGCTAACACAAATAGCTCATTTTAGGGCCATCACTGCACTGTAGATTTGCTTACAAATGCCATCTATTCTGGTTTTAGACTTATTTTTCTTTCCAAGCAAAAAAAAGCATTCTGGCTTAGACCTGATTTATTCCTATGCTTAAGTATCTGACCCAAACCAAAAAACATTTAGCAGGAACGGTGAACTAGCAAGCAAACCAAAGTTAACTATCAGACTGATTTATGAAGGGAAGATAATTATTTTTGTAATACATCCATAACTCATCATGACAGAAGCAAAGGAATATTTATTCATGCACACTTATTTCCAATCTGAGATGCTTGCCAACCACGATGAACCAAACCCATCCCTCGGGCAAGCAGAGAACCAGGCACATTGTTAATGTGCTCCTTTCACTGAGTGCTGCACCAGGGGCCATGGATGGGCCATGGATGGTGGAGAGAGCTTTATCTAAACCAGCCCCAGCATAAAGCTCAAGGTAACAGCTAAAAGTTAAATGCTACAATGTCAGCTTCTACAAATTGTGTTGAGGTCCTTGTTAGGTGCAAGGGAACACTGGAAAGAATCATGTTTTCAATTTAACAGCTGTCCTGTACTCTGCTTGTGTGGGTCTTGTGTGAACCTGATAATAAGGTATCAAAACTGTACAGAAAAAGGACAGATTTTATTACATTTTTGTTGCAAGATTTTGAGGATTTTTGTTTTGACAATGGTTTAAAAAGGTCTTAGGACAGGAGAAGTGTTCCTTCTTTCTTCTACCTTTCAAAGAGCACAGCTTGAACTAAACATGAATCTGTGAAGCCCAGCATGAGATTCAAAGCCCTCCAGGTCACAAACCACAGGAAGGTGGCCCTCCAGCACCTACATCAGCAGCCCATGGCCTTGTGCCACTGCCTGACTCTGCTCAGCCCCCTTCTGCTGGAGAAGTGAAGGCAAATAACTTACAGGAAATAGAATAAAATAAAAGGCCCTCATCGGGGATAAGGACTTTCAGATGGTATCTCCCAGAAGCTGGCCTAGATCTCACTAGAGCCGGCCCAGTGCAGCTGCCATTCAGATGTTTGGGCAGGTCAGGGCTGCTCCTTCTGTCCAGCTGGTGGCTGTGCCCAATTCCCTTGTCCTCTGGGAGAAAAACCAAACACTGCCATGGAAGCCTCGATATTCAGGAACCACAGCACTCCAGAAACCTCGATGCTTCTGCCAGCTCCTAACTTCTTCCTTGCACTTATGCACCTCAGGGTTATTTTAAGGATAGGTTCCAGGCAAATGTCTTTGGCACCTCCACGAGGAGATGAGTCCCCTCCCAATTCTGCAGAAATGGGTGCAATGAGAGACTTGTCTCAAAAGCAGCACAGAACTTGGTTCACACGCCCTGCTCTCCGCTCTGGAGATCCCCCACTGCCATTATCCCCATCTCTCTCTCCTGGGAATTCGAGCATTTCATTCACCTCCTAATGGGGGAAGTCAGAGCCCAGAAAAGGCAGCATGAGTATTCCCACAAACCAAAAGCCTTCTCGTCTCCCCTATCTCAGCAGACTTGAAGCTGTTCTGAATCAGGATAGGAGTCTTATTTGACTGTTGAGCACTTCATTCAAAGAAATGGAAAGTTTGATATAAATCATCACATATATTTATATGGGAAAAATTAACAAAATTCTCATGCTGGTGTCATTTTTGAAAAAATACGAAATAAGTATTTTTTGTTACAGTTTGCCTACAGACAATGGTGGGTGCTGGCATTTTAATGGCACATAGCAACACTACGTCACAGAACATGTCTGTTGGCTTTTCCAGTTTCTGCCAGAGACAGATTTTCTTCTCACAGAATAGTGCACAATCTTAAACTTCCAAGATGAAATAAAACATATGAAATTACAGCAATTACATATCTAAAGATTGTATTTTTCCACAACAACCGAAGTAATATTTTATGACACCAAATCTGAGTACTACAATTTGTAAATATAAGTTAATTTAAAATATGAAAAGTGAAGCCTGGAATGTCACAACACTGGTGCAGTTACCAAACCTTACTTGCACAGACATTTTGCAGAAGTGGTAACTGGTGCAACCCAGAACTGCTGCAGGCACTGACAAAGTTTCCATCCATTTCAGTAGGAGCTACATTGCACCAGTAATGCACAAATACCTTAAAGAGCAATTACGAAGATGACAGAAGCAGTCAAGCATTTATCAACCTGAACATTATGTATATTAATTTGCAATGAAAAATATTGTTCTAGGACAGCTCTGGAGACCTGTTATCCGTACCCCACTACTAATAAGGACCTAAAGAAGAAATAGACACTTAGATAGCAGCACTTAGAGTTGCCAAATCAAGTGTTCAAAGATTATGGTTACAAATACATTTTTATTAATACCCTTTGTATAACAGCATATATATGGTTTTGGATAAAAACTGAGGTCCACAAAAAAACCACCTCCAAATTACTGTAAGCTAATGCTTTTGAGTCCTCAGTGTGAGTCACCTAAGGCCTGACCTTACAGAGAACTGTTAGTTTTATGATAGTTCATGGGACACAAAACAGCACTCTCTCAGCTGCATGGCACTACAGTCAAGCCAAGAGCTCTGCTAATTCATCCAGGCTGGATGCAGCTGTGAACTTGAGAAAAAAAACAAAACAACAACCAACAAACCACCACAGTCCAATACCCGGTTCAAGAGATTAGCTTAGCACCACACATAAGGAATTCATGACAGAGGGAAGGATTCATTCACTGCTCCTGGACAGCACTCAGTGGTCACAGAAAGCAGTGCCTTTTGCTGGCCCTCGGCTCAGCACACAGCCTGGACTGGCTCCCTGCAGAACAACACACACAGTGTGGCATGAGCCACCACGGGAGGATGTGTTTCCCTCTAGGTAATACTCCAGTTTCTGGGACAAGGAGAGAAATAATGGGCTGAGGATTGAAGCAGCTCAGCTCTGCCTCCAGTCCCGGGCATAACTCCTGCTACAAGAACATCTGGGCAAATTGCTGAGGGTTTTAACCCTCAAATTCTGAAGGAAGCATCCCTCTTTAGAGATACTGTGACTATAGAGCAGCACCTAAATCTTTCTGACAGCATGGGCAAAAGATACTTCAGTCAGAAGGGCAGAAAGCCACACATAGAACAAGGAAGGGCTTGGTTTCATCTATAGTCTTGATGTCCAACACTGGGTTCCTACTGGCACCAACCATGGGAGTAGTATGAAGGCAACATAGCCAAATTCACAAAAAACATTTTAAACTCCTGAAAACAGTAGTAAGAAATAGCTTAAGTATTGGATTTAAAAATGCAGCCTCTTTTATTCTCTAACACTTGAAAAGCTGCAAGTTGAATGACTTGTCTGTGCTTCCACGTGATTACCTCACTACCTCTCTGTTCGTACTATGTGTGCAGCTTGTCTTTCTTCCTACTAAAAGGAAAAACGTCTTTGGGCTGCATGCAAAGGCAGATTTTATCAGTGCATTTTTGCTGTTGTTGTTGTTGAAGCTCATAATGGTAGACATCTTCCAATTCTATCCAGTACCTTCCAGGTCTTCCTTGGGCTTGAACCACCTACATAGGGAGTGACAGATCTCAGGAAAACGAGCTGTACAATTCATTTGCAGCAAATGTGAAGCTGAAAAGAAGCAAAATCATTGACAAAGATGTTCCAGAGAGCTGGCAAGTCCTTATGTGAATGGACAATTGGAGCTACTTTGATACCAAGAGACAGTGAGTGACCTTTATCTCCCGTTCGGAGTTTACTGTCATTCGTCCACTTGGCTGCATTACGGCACCTGTGTTTTAGGATGAAGTCTTCCTACTGTTTGGTCACATAAGGTTGATAATCTTGAGTTAAGTAATAATAAAAGTGAAGAAAACAAGCAACTGGAGACTGTAGGATCTCTGATATCTTGGGAGTTGTGCCTAGTGCAATATGGAATGTCACTTCTACCCCTTCCACTAAATCTACCTGAGTGTTTTGTGCTCTAAGCATTTATTCTGACTTAGAATAAATGAGAAGGAGAAAAAAGAAATTACAGGTTTCTTCTTGTTCCCTTGAGAAGTATCTGAGAATTTCTCTTCTTTCATAAGGAAGTAATTCGTACCTGTCCTTTGCTGCTTGAAGGACAAACTGTCTATCAGGCAGAAATCTTTCTGGACAGCCTGAACATCCTGAAGCATTGCAGATACACAGCAGATTACCAAGGATATTGGATGGAGATGGGTTATTACATGTCATGCAGAAAATTATTCTGTATTTCCTATAAATGTTTCATTAGATCTTAAATCAGCTAGCTTGTCTGGCATGAGAAAGCAGATTATCACTCGGCATGCAAAACAATTAATTTTAGTTTTAAAATGAGAGACAGAGAGAGCTCTAACAATGATGGTGACAAAGAGAGATGTTACTATTGGCTGTGGACTATTATGTGAATGCATGTTCTCCTCTTCCACTGACTTAAAAGGCCATCACAAGTTCTTGTCTAAAAGCATCAAAACCAAATCCAGTGTCTTCATGACTACCAGCAACACCACAACCACCATAAAGGCAAGAATGGTGTAAGACAATACAGACAGTCTTAAGCTGATTTATCATCCTGTCTTGGTGCCATACACTTTCATCAGTTGCAAGGCATAACTAAAAATCCATTCAAGGTGAAGTTCAAAAAGCATCTCGTGGTCTGATATCAATTTAATGTCTGTTCACATAACCATGTATTGCCAGAGAAACATCCGTCCCCAGGATGGAGTGCAGGAGTTTCATTTACTGAGAGATTCTGGGCAGGCAGCTGTGAGACGGAGCTCTGAGAGCTCCCAAACCCCAGGCTGGCAGCTCATCAGCCTGCAGCAGTTATTCTGAAAGGCATGTGTTTAACCAACACAGGCTTCCAGACCTTGAAGATGAGAGAAAGGACGTGAGACCAAGCTGGATTCACCAAATATAACGTACCTGTTTACTTTCAGTAGGTTAATGGTAACGGCAGAAACCTGATGGATTCATGAGGCATCAACATGAGCTTTGGCTAAAGTCTGGCAATAAACTGAACACACCAAATCACAAGAAAAGCCCCTCCCAGAGTTGTTTCCTGAAAATGAAGGGCATATGCTATCCTCCAAAGCAGTCAATGAGTCATGTCAATCCAGTGCAAGAACTATTTTCTTTTAACATTCAAAAATAACTCTATGGTTGAGGATGCTTACCTGTTTCCTCCAGTTCCCTAGTAAACAATTATTTACCTCCTACATAAATTCAGTAGCATTCCTACCCTCTCATTCTCACAAAGACAATAAAATCCTTGATTTTGCAGACACATTGCTTTAGCTTCTCTACCACTAGACATAATTGCCAGCTCTGGGACTGATCTTCTTTCAAATAAATTCAACATAATGCAGGGAAGAGAAGAAATGCTGAAACTGGCTGAGACTTCACCTTGCTGAAGTTCATAGGCATATTTTGTAATAAGCTAAAGCAATGATGAACACTGATATGCATGCTATGTACTGGTCTGATACCACATTTTGAGCCTGAGATCACTTTTTTTTTCCAACAAAGTCAACAAGTGGTGGAAATTTAAAGTCTCTATCACCTCTGTGAAAGGCATAACCTGGTTATGCAAACCATGTAATGAACAGTAACATATGTATGACAGTAACAAGCCCAACAAGGCTTCAGTCGGGCTTGACAGCACTGTAGCAGTTTGATGACTGAAGAGCTTAATTACAGCTTTGCACTTTGTCAGACTCAACTAAATAGAGTCAGCATACCATAGTTTTCAAGTCATTTGAGATGATTAACTGTGGGGTAACTCCAGATCTCAGACTTTGCACTTTAAGCTCTCTCTGATGACTCTGATTAGTTTGGAGGAGATATGCAAGACAGGAGAGAATTAAGATATTCCTTTAGTAAGTGTGAATAGATAAAAAAACTTGAAAGCAAAACTTCCTCCAAACTCAGATATGGCAAATACTGAGCTAATACCGTGGTCTGAAGAGCTGGCTGGAGCTCTATGGAGAGTTAGACCCTACCTTATCTAAGATGGATAACTGACCCTTCCTCACCAATACAGCTGACAAAAGATCTCCAAGTGATCAAAAAGGCCTGCTCAAGGGGAAGACATTGAAGAGGCTTGGAAAGGGTTTGCCACTACAGGTAACTGACTGCTCATCACTTAATAAACTTGCTGGTGTGTAGATGGCAATGACAGCATTCGTGGTTTTTGGATTCAGCCAATGTGAAGAACACCACCAGCACGTGAAGGAAAAATGAACACCAAATACTCTGTCAAATATTTCCAAAGGAGCTTTTGGCGTCTTTTTCCTTAAACTCTAAAGTTCTAACACTAATGCTGTGTTCGTGTAGTTTAAAGATTAGCATTTCTGCTCCCCAGACATTTCCTATGACAACAATCAAGACAGGGAATTGAACCTGCTGAAACCACTTAGCCTCTGGTGAAACTCCCAAAACTTTCACCGCACAGCAAACTTGGAGAAAACACTGAATAAGATACACGATTTAACCTCCCTTTACCTAAGTTTACCTCTATAGGACTATTCCCCTACATAAGGACATGTACTAAGTTCTTGTTTGTATAGTGCCTATACCTTTGGATGGAAGTTTTTCAGGAGTTGCTAAACATTGTCTCTATTATTGAGCAATAGACAAATCATTTGTGCCAACACTCCAAATCCCACCTGGGCACTATTTTGTACTGTGCTGTGAGAAAACAGTCTCTTTTCTTTTAAATGCCAGTACTTTTCCAAATTTCAAAAAGCATTCCAAGTAAAGTGCTTTTGATCTGAGTGCAAAACAATTCAAGCACAGAAAAAAGACTCCGCTTACAGAAAGCTTTCTGCATTGCAAGTGACCGTACAATATTTTAACACACCCACTCAGCAAAACTTTCCACTGTAATGTAATGAACCAGGACACTGCATCTGCTTTGGAGCCTTCCCTAATGTCTCCTAACCTCTAAAATCCTGCTAAAAAAAAAAAAGAAAAATTAAAGCTTTCCTATAAAAGAGCATATGAGCACAGAGCTCCACCTTCCCTCCCAGGCCTAATGAAAATCAGAGTTTCAGTACGTGGACCCCTGCTCATCTCAGCTGTGCCTCAGGGTCAGGGGCAGAAAGGCGGGCAGCAAGCAGGCAGGGACCAAAATATCCACCAAGTAAGACCACACAGAAGAGCAAAGCTTCATCTAGGGCAGACAAAAACTACAACAACCAAAGCCAGTAGTAACATGTTATTTCAGCACAGCGAAGACATGCGTGAAGCAGAGAGATGTATTTCCTTGGATGCACATCTGTAAAAAAACCACCTCTCAAACAATGAGCAATGGGGGCACAATTTCCACCAAGCAACCTGACAAAAATCTCCACAGATATCTTTTCACAGCCTGGTAGTACCAGAAAGCTTTGCTTTGGCCATTTTGCTCTGACCCAAGGGCCACACTCCACCAGAAATCAAACAATGTGTCATATTTCATGCAGAAACTCATGCAGAAACTCCAGCTAACAGGACTGAACCCCATTTCAGAGCATTACAAAACTGCTGTGCTTTGATTTCATATATGCCTAGTTGTGGTTTTGCATATAAAGAATAACTTGTGAAGCGTACTTGTGGTCTTACTCCACTGTTTTGTTTTGCCATGAGCAGACACAATTAGATTTCTGGTCTCGTACTCTTTAGCCTGAGTGAGCGGTAAAATGAC
The DNA here is from genome assembly GCA_013398015.1 of Oreocharis arfaki. Lineage (NCBI taxonomy): Eukaryota > Metazoa > Chordata > Aves > Passeriformes > Paramythiidae > Oreocharis > Oreocharis arfaki. The sequence continues at coordinate 183,604 of VZRR01003450.1, read as the reverse complement.
AACAAGATCAGAGCCCGAGTGGACAAGGACATGTGAGCAATGCGGCTGAGTAATTACACAATGAAATGATAGGTATGACAAGGAGTTTCCCTCAATTCTGAAATTAAAGTACAGCAGCTCTGATTCAAGGCAAACCAGATGATAATGTGCATACATCAGGCAAGACACACGGGAAGGGAGGCATTCTGTCCTCATCTTCCTACCTTTAAAACAATGTATGACATTCATTTCTAAGAAAGGTCCATTAACTCATACTACTAAATGCTTATTTTGTTTAAAGAGAAAGCACAAGTGGTGCTAACTGCTGAAACACTGGAGCTGAAATCCACACTGACAGAACTTGGCTGCTGTGCTAATAAACCACCCACACCTCACATTACCTCTTCCACTAAAATTAACTCTGATTTTCCTGTGAAAAATATAAATGGATGTGCATAAGTAAGTATGCTTAGTCTGGACATTCCTAGTAAACAGTTAACCTGATTTAAACTAGACTGTCTTTTTTTTTTAAATTACTTCAACATAGCTATGGAATTGGACATATATAAATCCCAATACAAATAAACAGTGTCCAGTAGCAAGCTTTCAAAACCCAGATTTATGACAGAAAGGTGGAGACAGACTCCTCAACAGGGGCAATGCTTAGCAGCATTGAAACAGATCAGGACAAAGCACTGTTCAACATGATTTTCTTCCTTCTCGATGGCATATCCAATTGTCCTGTAACATCGCTTACTGGAAGACTCTTTTCCTTGAAACTGCAGTTGCTGTTAATGTTGTCATTAAATCCTTAAAGAAAAAATACAAGCTCCTACTGTTGCACCCTCCCTATGAACCAAGCGAATCGAGACAACCCAACACCTTATTAATAAGTACAGGCAAGGGCTTTAAAATGCTTGCAGAAATAAACAGGATGTTTCCAATGCACAGAAAGGTACTGTTAAGAACAAAGAAGAAATTTTGGTATGAAAAGCTTACCTTAGGAGAGGAGGAAAGCTCCCTTGATGCAGGAATTGCTGTCATGTTCTCACCCATGCCCGTCTCTGTCTTTGGCAAGAGGTTTGGGGGTTCAGGAGCCTTTCTTTTCATCTTCTTTTCTGGTTCTTGCAGAGCAACTTTAATTAAAGCAGGGCTTGATTTTGGTTCATAAAATGGATTTGATCTAATTAAAAGAAGGGAAACACATTTCTTTGCTATCTCCTTGGAAATAAAAGCAAAAATAAGACCTGTTTAGGAAAGCCAATGACTAAAATACTTTCATTATCCCACATAACAATATATTTTACCTTTATATGCTTTTAAACACTACTTTTTCATACAATTGAAAAGTGAGTTACAATAGCTAGAGTGGCATTATTACGTCATAATTTTTATAAAGTCCTGCAAATTGCAGAAGTTTTATCAACTGCATAAAGCTTACTCTTCAATACAGTTCGCTATCCATCAAAGAGAGACCTAATTTCATGAGAAGATCAATACCATAAAGTTTGAGTGAAGCTTCTGGGCGTTTAACACTCTAATGAACAGAATAAAGAAAGCTTGATTAGAACAACGAAGAATCAGGCCACTGGTACAGTCATGCTCCCACATGGCTTTAGAGGCCTCACTCTTGGCTGTCCAAGTTTGAAAATTTTTGCCTCCATGGGTACACAAAAAACTCTAAGTGTATTTCAAACTGTATTTTACAGGTGCCACACCATTTCCTCTTTGGATAAGAGAACAGTGTAAGAAAACCCCATCTCTGCAGACACCAGTAGGCATCACCTGCCTATTTTGAAAGTGCTTTTTATAACTAAACCCTATTTGAGAACGTTACAGAGTAAACACCTTCCACCAAGTAGATGCAGCCCAAAGAACTATCCTTAACTTGGGTGTCCATGTTCCAACTCTGCATTTGTACCACCCTAAGTAAATACCTCCACAGCCAAATTTTGCCAAATTTTATGTTAGGTTGATACCTCAAATATCAATCAATCAACCCATAATACATCAAATAATGGCTTCTTCTGCACACTTAGTAGAGCCAGCAGTTTTATACCCTGCTAAGGATACTTATGGGAATCTTTTTTGCACTGAATCATTTCATTATTAGTACTACCTGCTTTTCATATTTTGCAATCCAAAACAGGACAGCTAGTTATGAAATGGATGTATTAATTTATTCTCTTCTAGTCTCTCTTTCCCCTGCAAGATATATTTATCATACAGCTCAAACCACGATTCCCAACAACCTATCTGCATACAATTATTACATGCAGTGTAACCAAGCACAACAAATAACCTCAGTCCCTTGAAGTCCATTAGAATTCAACTCTGGGTGGAAACACTAATGCATTAGATAAGAGTCTACCTAGCTAGATCCATTCACAAATCCTCTCTCAGGATAAGAGTCAGCAGCTAGTACACACTATTTTTTAAGAACTACAACCACAGTGAAAAACCAACTATTCATCCAGTTGCCTTCCACACAACACCAAATTTCTCTCCTTTGTTTGTACTTTTAGTATGAAAATGTCTTCCAGTCTCATAGGCAAACTTTAGTTTATTTTAATGCAATTTACAACCATCCTATTTTCATTGAGAAAAAGCAAGCAATTAATAACCCACATCACAGAAAAAAAGTCTACTTTTGAAAGGCAAAGTTTACCAAAGCATGTAAGTGAAAATCAGGCATAAAATCTCCAGACCTTTCCAAGAATCTGCTACTTCTGCTCCTAACAGAAAAAGATATCCAGCTCTTGAAGCAAAAGGAAAGACTAACACTAAAATAACTCTTTTGTTGACTGAAGGCAACTTTCAGGTGTTCCCACTTTGCTGCCCACCAAGTGCAAAGTCACCAGCACAATCAAAACTAAAGGCAACCAAAATAACCAGTTAAATGGAAAGAGAAGGATGTTTTCCTTGGGAGGCAGTAGGAAAAGGAGGTATTCAGGCTGGAATGGAGAATGCATCCAGCTGTCAGTAGCTCTAATTTAGTTGACAGCCCAGCTCAGCTGCCTTCAGACACCAGAGAGTTCAAAGGGAGGTGAAAATGAAGATAAAAGAGATAAAGGCTAAAGAACAATGCATTCTATGGGACAGCACAAGGTTTTACTTAGTTCAACAAGTCAGCCTTAGGAACAGCCAACAGGCACAGCATGTTTGGCAGGAATTTACCTCTGAATTAGAAAGGTGTATTTGTAAGGTGTTAAAATTATTTTGGTGTGAGAAAAAACCCAACACCTTATCAACAGGAGTAAACAGTTTTGGAAGAACCTGTTTCGAATTTTTAAGCTCCACAATTGCCTGTGCTGCAGGCATCATCTTGAAGAAATGTACCCTCTGTAACCACCAGAAGGAAGTGCTGAAAGGAGAGAAGCCACTGCTCTTTTTCTCTAGAGAAGAACATGCTTGAAAGCCAGACTAAACCCTCACATTATGGTGACAGAAGCAGACACAGGTACATGCACTGAACAAACACGCACAAGCGCTACCTTCTACCTTCCTCTCTGCACTACTTTTAATCAGTCTAACAAATATCGAGCAAGATTTTTGAAAAATTAATGTTAATACAGAAAAAAGCAACCAAAATGGTTCTTTCCTAAACAAACTATCAAGCTTGACGTCATGAGGATCTGATATATGCAGCAGAGTTTGGTCCAGCAGCTTCCACACAGCTCTACAAGAAATTAAGCATCTGAAAAGTCTGGTTGAGAAAGCTGTAGCTGGAAAATATTAGAGCACTTTTCTCTGGGGTCAGCCCCATACTTACTGCTTCTGTGAAGTTATTTAATTGATCCACATAGAATGATTTGTCTAAAGAGACACCAGACTGTCCTCCACAAAACTAAAAAATCCCAGACCTGACAAGCTACCTGGCATTAAACTGTCACTGACAATGTGGTGGCTTGTGGCTTCTTGAGCAACAGGCAACTTCAGCAGATGGCAACTCGATAGCCTTGCCAATTACACAGCATAATTCTAAGCCATACAATGATTAATGAGATAAGAAGCCACAGAGCCAAATGACATTGGAAAGCAAGTTTTATTCTAAGCAATTTAAAAATTATTTTGATCAGTCTTACCAGTTAGCTGAAAAAAACCCAAAACATTTTACTGAGGAGGAAACCCAAAGCTGTGGCAGGGCTAAAAGGTCAGGAAACATTGCCAATCAGAAGTACTAAGGTTGAAATTAGTAAGGTTGTAAGCATTATACATGAAGAAGTTGTGAGCTGTGCTATTTTCAAATAATTAACTTCACAAGGTGTGCTGTCCTTCACTAACAGGTGGATTTTAAGACAAAAGCAGAATTTTCCATTAACATTGAAATGTCCAAACTAAGAAAAGGAAAATGTGTTCCTTATCTTTAGCTAGGTATGAGAATTTAGCCAGGGGAAGTATGTTTTGAGAGCACGGTTTTGCAGCAGAGTAAATGTACTGGCTCACCTAAGCCCCTCTGTGCCATGCAGTGCCTCACAATGCTTATGCTCATGACTGTGCTTTGTGTGTGTTACGAAGTATTAGTCCTCTTCACAAACATTAGTCAAATACATTTCAATGAAGCAAATTACCCAAGGTAAATCCTTCACAGAGGTGCACTGAGGCCAAGTACCTTTTACAGGATTACAGTGGGAGTCTGTTACAAAACTGGAGTCAGAGTTCAGCTCTTGGGGCACTTCGTGTAAGCTCCAAGTCCAGAATCAGAACTAGGGATCTGTCAGAGCAGAGTGGGACAAGGGCTCTGATGCTAACTGGTGTGTCCATGTTCCCAGGACACATCACTGCATTTCACACAAAATAAAAGAGGAAAATGCCAAGCAGTACATCAAGTGAACTCCAATTAATTATTTACGACATAGGGGTAAAAATACATTGTATTTCCTGATCAAAAGTAAACCAGGAGCCTTCCTGTTTCTTCCATTTCATGCCTTCCACCTATAGGTTCAAAAGGACACCTGGAGAAAGCCCTTGACCAGTGACAGTCAAAAATGAAACAGAATTTTTAAAAAAATTGAAAGGCAAGATGCTATGAGAGAGGTTGAAAATAACATGCAAAGTTTTCTATTCTCATGATATGACTCAGTTGTTCAGCCTTGTCTTGAATACACTGCTCAGGCCAAGTCAACACATCTTAAAATAGACACATAGCAGAAGAAATAACAGGGTCCAGAGACGGGCGGTGGAAATGATTAGAGAGATGAAGAGACTTCTGTATGAAGAGAGATTGAAAAAGTTAGCACTCAGACAAGTGATAAGGAAAGGTGAACATGCTAGAGATAGACACGACAACAAATGTTTATGGCAGGTAAATCCAATACTACTAATTGTTGTTTTGATAAGACAGCAGAAGAGATAGTATGGGACTGGAATGGGAATTTATTTACAATCAACAAAAGAAACACATTTCATTACAGATCTTGTTTTCTTGCAGAACTCTCTACCACAAATTGACACTGAAACCTAGACTCAACAGGCTTGGAAGATTACCCACTCATGTAGATAATAAAAGCATCAATATTCACAGTAGATAAAAAACAATACCATCTGGACATAAACCCTCATGACTTAAGGCACCCAAAAACCACCAGCTGGTACTGCTTGTGAAAACTTTGCCTTTGGTGCTCACCAGACCGTGCCTTAGCAGGAGCTTTCTACTTGAAGATTTGAAAATTAACGACATGAGGTAAGGCAAAACAGTGTTTGTAGATGTGAGCTAATATCACACATCCTATGTTTCTAGACTGGATTTCTATCATTACACTCATTCCTCCAGAGTGTTTCAGCATAAAAACTCAAAGGTTCTCCTTGCCACACTTCTACCCAATGCATTCAACAAATGGTCTCCAGGTCTTTATGTATAAAGTATTGCTCCTGTAACTTCAGAGGAAAATGTGGAGAGGAAGGTTACTTTGGGAGTCAGGACATTAAAAACTTAAGCAAAAGATATAAAAAATTGATTTTACAGTGTTTACTGACTCTTTATCCTTCCAACTTTCCATGGGACATTGCTTTATCACGAAAATACAGACCAGCTTTATGTTCAAGCAGAATCCACCTATGGGGAATTTATTTTTATCTTTGCGGAAAAACAGTAATGAAGCAAATGGAGTCATGAAGGAGGCTGTTGTAAACCAAGGGCTAAATTCCAGTACACAGCAAAAGGAGGGGTTACAACCCTGCCACAAGCCCCTCTGGCACATATGTGCTTAGGATGGAAATGGGAGTATAAACAGAAAACAGAGAAAATTCTTCATTCGCTCATCCATGCGGCTTTTTCTCAATCTTTGCTGTCCTCTATAACCTGTATCTTGGTGGGTGTAAAATACACACATTTTTATTCCCTACAGATTCTGGTGACCAGTGAATGACCAGGAATGTCTGGTGTGGCTGTCAGTGTGATCACACTGTGCTCTGAAGACACAGCAGCCAGTGCTGTTTGTTCAGGCACTGTGTCGGTAAATGGAGCTGGCAGAGGCATCATTACCAATGCCCTTGATTTATTTCTTTATTTTACTCTTCACAGACCAAACAACAACATTAAATCCATGGCCACAGAGCTTTAAAAGCAAAAAACTCTGCAGTGCCCTTCATACGTTTCTATCAGAGTGCCCGGGAATCCTTCCATTTCCTAGACCATAGCTATAGACAGAGAAACAGAAAGGTGATGATACCATACTTCTGTTCATATTAAAGTAATGCAAATGTCATGCCACGATAAATCTCATTAAATAATGTAAAATTAAATGTTAATTAGAATTGTTGTCTGTAAAATTGCTCAGATGTAATCACCATAAACTGTCTCATGAGTTGTGTGGTTGCTGACTAATGACCACAAACAAGGATTAGGGATACACCTTCCAATCTCCCAAGATGTGCAGCAACTGCAAAAAGCTCTCCCTTTCTGATAGTTTCTATATTATAATACAAGGCAGTCAGTGTGAGTTTACAAAAGTCTTATTTGTGGTCATGCTGAAAGAAACAACCTAAGTAAGTGCATATGGCGTTAACTCTCCCATATATTCAATTTATGAGACTCTCAAAAGTGTGCTATGTAGATTGCAAAATGCTCTTCCTTTTTAAAGAGTGCATAAAAATAAAACAAACTCCCTGTTATCATCAGCAAAAAATTAATTTTATATAGTAAAAATAATGGCAAAAAGGAGAGGAAGGACCGAGCTCTGCTGCTCCTTAATTTCTGTCTCATTTGCAATCGTCAGGGCACGAAGTGCCAGAAAGGTCCACAGACTTGTTCCCTATCAAGTTGTTTGCTATCAATAAGGCAAAGGAAAGTTTCCTCACTGATCATGTTCAGCTGAATAGCATGACCTGGGGGTATGGTATTTCCTGCTGCTGAGCCACCCAAGGATGAGTCTATCCTAAGGAGGTGATTAAGGATCACCATGGTTCAACACAATGCACCTCAAGATTAAGCCAGGGATCCCACTACTAATGCTTGCAAAGCTGCTGAAAGATGGGGAATCATACTTACTCATCCAGCTCTTCCTCCTCAGCTTTAGAGGTATCTGCATAGAGGTATTTGCTCATATCCACTGGCCTGACGTTCTTCCTTTTTGCAGGTTGTGGAGGAGAATCTCTTACACTTCCAGGTGCTTCAGGAGCGTGATCCAGCTCATCAAATGGGTTTAAGTACTCTGGGGCATCTTCATCCTTGAAGGGATTGTAACTGTCAGCATAGAAACTTTCTTCTGCCTTTGAAGACGAAGCTATTTCAGTGTGAAGTTCTACCAAAAAACAAAAAAACATTAAACAGATTTAACGAACTAAAAATTTGAAACCATTTTATCAGATCTTTGTATTTTAAAGGCATATGAAAAGGTCTGCTTCTTAACTCTCAGTAGATAAAGCCATAGGCTTAGGTGAATTTTCATGCTTGTTTATTCAAAAATAGGTCTTTCAAAAGGTCATTTCATAGGCCATATTGAACAGGCTTCATTTTCTCACTTACTACAGCTCTCTCAACATAACTAGTTATCAGTTTTCTTATTTGTCATATAAATGCCATCACAACAGATACTAAAACATTTTCACAAACTTTTATTGAGTTTGTGTCCTAACAAAATGTTCTTAATTATTTATTTGAGCTTTTAATAAAGAAAAAAGACATCCTGTATTTTATAATATTACTGGATTTAAAAATGGTGACAGTAAGTGGCCTTTTCATTTCTTAAAATTACTGAACTAAAAATCAGCTATTAAATACGACCAGTAATTACATGTCAAAACACATGTGTGCCCCTGGTAACAATACATAATCTCACAGTAAAAACTAATTTAACTTAACCCTAAAGAGACAGATAATCATATCGCTCATCTTTTATTTGAGCTGTACAACAAAAAGTTACTGGCAAGCTGGAGCTGCATGCTGCTCTCTGTGTAATGTCCTTTATGTGGTGTCTGTTACTCTAAAGTGAATGGCTTCTGGATACTGAATAATGCAAATCCCCATACAGCAATACAACATTTATTACAAAGACACTTAGTAATGTTAATCTTACTCTTCTCACAGCACTAAATAATCAGAAGTTCTGTTCAATACTGGATGTGATGGACTTTCAAATAGGAACTTCAATGCAGTGTCATTGAAACCTAACTTTCAATAACCATGTCCATGTTATTCTTAATGAAAAGCATGTGTTTTTCAGAGGTATGGTTACTAAACTGGACTACACATACCTTTAAGGTTTAACAGAGCAACTCTAAAAGTTATTTGTAACAAGAGTCTAAAAAATAAAAAGATGGAGTCCCAAGTGGATTTTTCACTGAGGAAATATTTGGGAAGACAAAATCTCTAGTCACACAACCAATGAAGGGAAGCACTGCATTTACTTGAGTTTGGATGGATGATGTACCAAAGCTGCTAATCCTGCTGAATTGCTAAAAATGTGAGCGTTCTCTACCCTAACAGTAAACATCCAGCTCGCCCTGAATCCAGTCATTAGTACAGTCATGGTGATGGAAAGCCCTACCCCAAGTAGTGTGACCAACTCCAACTTACAGTGTGAACCAGAGCCATTCCCAGTTGGATAGGAACATGATCCCTAGTTGAATGTAGGAACTTCACCTATCTATGCACTGGGCTAGTCACTAGATCAGGGCAAAGGCTCGGAGCAGGAAAGGCTTTAGCTCTTCTCAGGACAATAGAGATCCACCTGCAGCCTGTGGAGGAGACCCATGCTGGAGCATGAACATCCAGACACAAACAACTGCAGGGAAAAAGTCAGGGTGTGTATTTGCAGTACATCAGCTGTAGTGCATGTGTTCACTCCTACCCCACAGCAAATGCTTATCCCTTAAGAAAAGGGAATAAACTACTGGGAACTTATCCTGGGAGAAAGTGTAGTTACTGCACAGCAGGTAATGTGCATTAACCCTAGTTTATGTGGTGATGTGATCATAAGCCCACATCCTTTTAAGAAAGCTACTTCAGGGAAAGCCACAGTGAAATAATATTGAAGGGCTATAGTTTAAATGACAAGGGAAAATAAAGCATTTAAGGCAGAAATTTTTAAAAACACAAATATGACCAAATCAAGCAAGAATCCTTTAGAGCACAATAGATTAAATATATCAGAGCAGAGACCAATATTCAAAATGTATTTTTTCATTTATTTTAAGCTAAACTGGAAAGGTGGTTCTATATAATCCTACTTAGGTCACACTAGTGTCCAGCGCTGGTGGTCATGGCAAGCAAAAGCTTTGCTCTGCTTGCCCTAAGATGTCCTCAGTGTGGGTATTTACAGCTGAGCTGACTCCTTTACACTCAAAGCTTACAGGCATATGTCCAAACTGTTTTTAAAGTGAGGGGAGTCAAATCCCACTCTTACTGTATATACAGCATATACTGGACATACCATGCCTTGGAGCTCATGGTAGTCAGAATACTACTCAAATATTACCCACACAATTAGTGATCTGACGAACTAGAGCAAGCAGAACTGCTATGGAGGTGTGTCCTCAGAAGACAGTTCCACACAAAAAGCAAAAATAACCTAATGAAGTGTAGGGAAAAAAAGGACCAATACTTTGTTCAAATAGCGTTGCTTATTGACAAAGCTTTAACCAAACTTTTTACTACTTTAAACTTTGCTCAGATATTAGAATATGTCATCAAGAGAGTGGACACCTACAAAGAGCTGCTTCTGCAACTCCATATGATGGATCATTGCACCTGCACATGAATCTGTTGATAAACACACATTATCATATCTGAGGGAAACTTTCTGATAACGCACAAGAAGGAAAGTCAGTAATATATCCTGAAGTTAAAAACATTCAGGGAAACAACCTCTTAAAACTATAGCGTAAGCTTTTATTTTTAAACTGCTTTTAAGTGTCTCCTGGAAACATGAGCTAAATGTTTGTTTAAATCTGATAAATTTTAAGGGGCAATGCAAATGGTTTTTGCAATTCTTTCTATTTCAACACTGGATCAAGTGCTGTAACCCCAACTATGACAAAATTCTTTCTCTTTTTCATTGGCTCAACAGTAACTACATGTTTGGCCTTACACACACAGTGTTACATATCAGTGTTCAGACACCTCTGGCTTGTTATTAACTAAAATATTTCACAAAATCCTACAAGCAGGCTGAAATTTAAAAAGCTTCTCAAAATGTCATTCTCAAGACACTTTTACAGGCAGAATTTTGTAGAGGCTCAGTTAGAACCCACTTAACTTGGCTACTCATTCTCTACTCTTGCCATCCAGGATACTATTTTCCTCCCCCTTCTGCTTCCTTCAAGATCCCCACAGGGAGGGAGGATTCTCAAAAGGGTCCCCACCTGAACCAAAACAGGTCTCTCCTGTGGGGTCTCTGAAACCCTTTCGAACTAGCTTTGTGTCAAATGTTGATCATCACAAGCCTCTCTATAACCAATTAAGTTGTTACGACAATGACTCAACAGCACTGCTCTTAAAGCCTCACCCACTGTCACCTGTCACCTTTCTGTAACAAACTCATTTTCTCAAAGAGCTAAGGATGCTGAGAAGTGCACTTTGGCAGGCCAAACATACAACGGCTTAGAAGGGGTCTATTTCCCTCTCAAAGCTGCTGTGACATTTAGAAGGCAACACAGATTCCCCTGCTCATCATTCATCATAGCTTCACATAGGACTTCAGTCTCTACACTGATATAAATTTAAAAAAAAAAGAAAAAGAAAAACATGCTTGCAGCTTGGCACTTCAAGGGTCAAACGCAAAATAATTTTGCATGATTAAGTAATAAAGCCACAGGGGTAGGAGTGACAACAAGAGAGGCAGAAGTATTACTACAGCAGAAGCACCAGCTACTCTTGTGCCAGGTTCTGGAAACATTATTTGCCCTAACTCCACTGAGAAACCCTGTTTGTGATAATAATCATTCTGGCACTACCTATCTGCACAATCAGCCAGAGCATCTCCAGAAATCACCCTGCCCTTCAACCCACTTGCTTTTTGTAACACAAACATATTGTGACACATCCCTTAAAACCAAACAAAACCTCCACCAAAACATCGCACATACCACTTTCCCCTTGGCAGAGGATGAAAGAACAAGCCACATGTGAAAGATACTCGGTTACGCCACTGGCTGCCTGACTGGCAGGCAGGCACACGGGCACGATGGGACCTGAGCACCCAACAAACAGCACAGAGCAAAAATGGAACTGCCCAGTGCTTCTAGAAAGAGCAATGACTGGCATGCCCACAAATCACCGGTGATTTCCTGACACTTTTATTCGTACACTCGCAACACACTGCTTTTCTTGAAGAAGTAGAAAGGACGGAGCAAACATCTTCCTCTCAATTAGTTCCTGTGCTGCTCTGTGTGTAGGACTATCCTGGAACGATTTGGGGTTTGGTGCTGCATTGTAACACTGTTTTCATTTTCAGCGTAAAACATGCTGCAGGGGGCTCAGAAGTGCACACACAAGGTAATGAAATACACTGCTGAAGTAAATGGTGTTCTAAATGACAGGGGGTGCCAGCAAAGAGTTACCCTCATGTCTTGTGTGTGTTGTATACATCACATGCAACTTAAAAAATTGTAGTCCCCACCTAATCAAAAAAACCATCTGGAGTGATGAAAGTGTGTTGTGGTTTTTCTACTTTCATTTGTTGCACATTTTGACTCCCCCAAGTAAATATTTTGCACAGAAATTAACTGAGTTTACAATTCTGTTGAACTGTGACTAAAAATCCAAAAGGCAGTCCTCATTTGATCATATAAAGGTTGTCTAGTATAAAGCTGTAGCGATATACTGTTCCAAGAGATTATTTTTGATTTTCCCAGATTTCTAATATCTAGCTGACCTAGTAAATACAGAGGGCGTAAACCTCAATTTGACATGTCAACCAAGAAACACATCTGAAGATTTTTTTGAGGTGAGTTGTTCATATGCACATTCACTCCGCTGTGCATGTAAGATCATTGACTGAGGACTTTTTAAATCCCAGCAGCATCCAGAGCCAGCTTACTGATGACCCTCTGCCATGCACCACACCTACAGCGTGCACACAGATGCTGGAAGCACTCACGCCTTTAGTTTCTCTCCACCCCACATTCCCAGGGTTAAGCGATTATGGGATTAGGAAGATAGAGGGAAAGTAGCTGGTTTGTGAACAGGCACAAGAAATATCTGTCTAGGAAACAAGTATCTACTGGCAAGTAATCCTCCTTTCTCTTTGGGTGACTGTCAATACATACATATTCATACTCTGGGTGACTCTGAGCGCACACCTTACAGGCTTGATAAGAATATCCTTGGAATACCTCTGCCAAATGGCACATCATGCCTCCTCACATCTGATGGCAAAGTGTTCAGGAAAGGAGGCTCCAGCTGGCTGCTCTGCACATCTTGGGGAAATTAAGTAACAAATTCTACAGAAGACTCTGAACTTTCGCAAAGTCTAAGTTCCAGATTATGCCTTGTCCAGATAAAAAGATAAAGAGACAAACATGTAAGCGAACAGAAAAATACTTCATCCCTGCACACATAAAAAGTTAATCTCTTGATTTAAGCAGATCACAAGACAAGTGAAACAGGTAATGTGACTCCTTAAGCCTGTAGGAGAAAGCCTGCCTTAAACTCCTGAACCTCTGTTACGCTCTCGAGCTTCTGGGGTGGCCACCAAAAAGCTTACACTCACTTCAGGATGCAAAAGCAAACAAGCAGGCACAGTCTCAAAGAGCTTCCTAGAAAGAGATGGCAGTAATAAAAGTTCCACTGAGGTCTCAGAATAGAAGAACCACGAGTGAACAATGGGACACAAACAGGGCAGCCTTCAGCAGTTGGGCAACAGGATGAGAATAGCTACAATATTGCGTAGCTTCAAAATGCATTCCAAAACAAAGGGAAATCTCCCCATAACGGTAAGATCTAGGTGCTCCCCATGTACAGATACTGATCCAATTAGCCATAGAAATACACAGCAGATTCCTGCTGTTGCTGAAGACCAGAACAATCTCCTCTAATTTGTCTCAGCGCCATTTTTTCTCCCCCTCAACTTTCTGTGGAGGAAGAGGACTGGAGGAAAGGCTCATGTCAAGAAGGCCAAGCAAGGTAATGGGAACACAACCAGCTCCCATTATAGGGACAAGACAGGTCTGGAGTGGAAGAGCCAGTGCTTCTCAGAGGTGTCTGAGGTAAAAAGAAGAATCCCTCAGGAGCCACTCATCATAACATAAAAGCTTTAAAAATGCCACACCAGATGTCCCACACTTTGTCTGATAGCCTGGAACCCCTCAGATCTTTCAACCCGGTTTAGTGCTCCAGGAAGACACTGTCACACGAACCTTACAGAAGGTCCATCCCTCCCAGATAAAAAACACCTTATGGCACAGTAGGAAGAATCTAGTGACACCCTGTTTATCCCAATCACTGTCCTGTTATGATATGCTGACTGCTGCTTGACAGCGTGCGTGGGAGGAATACTTGGTATTCACACACCCAACAACTCAGCATTGCTGCCCACAGCTGTAGATGGGACCCAAGAGTCTGATCACAGAGACTGTCCCAAGTACACAGAACAGACCCAGAGAAATGGAAGTGTCCACAACTATGACTGAAGGTGACAGTAAAGGCAGATGTCACCAAAAGAACCAGAATCAACTGAAAAAAACCCCACGCCCCTGATACTCTCAGAGTGTTTTAGGAGCATAAGCAGGCTGATGCAGGCTGCTCATAGTGAACCTGCCATGAGGTATCAAGCTACTCCAGTACTAAGAAACAACATCAGCTGTTTCTCCCTGTTCCCAAGACAAGAAAGAGTCCCTGTATTTTGTGGCCAGAACACCCACTGCTTTCTCCCAGAATGGGTTCTTGCTGAAAAGGAAAGAAAAGCTGGGTTTGGAAGAAGCAGTTTAGGTACGATGGGACTTGTACCGCTTTCTCCATGGAGAAGGGAGCTCTTCTTTCTAGAGCAGAGAAGGAAGAAAGGAATATGGGCTGAGTCTCCCAGACCAAGTTATTTATGGACTACCAGAAGGATTTACATGCCCGCTTATTCTGCTTCCTTCCATGATCCTAAGGGAATTCACTGTCAAGGAACAGACAGGAAACAAAGCCAAAGATTAGGACACCAGAACCTAATCCATATATATTGGTATCTACAAAGCTGAAACAACTCACTTCTGCAGCTCTAGAAAAACCTGACAACTTTATAGGAGGGAGAAGGTGCCCAGGATAGTGGCTTCATGGCTTCAGTTGCCAAATACAGAAGGTAGTGCAATGTCCCTGTTTCAGAAATACAAGCTGTGAGCCACACTACAGCCAAAGTACGACAGGACTTGATCCCCACCCACATCGTTCTCTATGGATTCCGAAGGCAGAAAAACTGAGCTGTGAGTAAACATTCAGCTTGTCCAAAGAAAGTGAGTGACCACAGGAGGAAACTGCAGCTTGGAAATCCATTCTCTTTGACCTGGCCTTAGAAATCCCCTGGCTGCACCCTGGGCTGCTCCTGCTCAGTGCGGTTCTTCTCCATTGCCGTTATAAAGTGACTTGGTGTTTTCTGTAGGAAGAAAAGTCTTGGAGCTCTGAACAGGAAAGGTTGAGTACAACTTCAAACTTGGGAATTAACTATGAATTGGCTTTTCGAGCAGCTGCAAGCTAGAAGTGATACATCCAGCAGATGGAAGCCTGTATATCAGGGCACGGAGTTGAGGACAGCAGAGATGTTCGCTGTCCTGGTGCTCCTTTCTGGCCTTACGGCCAAAATCTTATCAGATTCAAAATTTACAGGGGTTGAACATCTCACCCAAATGGAACAAGAATGGGCATGTCAGTCTGGAAAGGGGATTAACACCTAGCATGTGGTGCAAGGCACAATGCCAGAAGGCTTAACTGAGGAAGCCATAAAAGCAAAAAAAAGGAAGAATAAAAGAGAGAAAATTAAATTGTAATAATGAAGATTAGTGCTAACCAAGAATAGCTGCAATGCAGTTAAGATTGCAGTGAAGGAAATTATGATATAAACCATCACCCACGTGGAGCAGGGTTGTTTGACAGTATGTGCTGCTCATTCATACCACATGAGGTGAGTACTAGCAACACCTGATAGGTCTAAAAGTCTCGGCTTCAACTGGTAGTCCCCAGTGGCAAATACACAGAATGTGCCTTAACACAAAGGATAAATCAATTTTCTAGTGGCAACTGGATCACTGCTATTGCTACCTCAGTGCTGCATGAAATAATCGTATTTAATGAAAATAAAATCTTTCATTTGTAGCCCTACAGAAATAAAAATCAGGTTTCACCAAGCATTTGCAATTAGCAATGAATTATGTAAAACAAATTCATTACCTTCTACATCAGGATCTCCAAATGGATTTAATTCTGCTGTATCAGGATCACCAAAAGGGTTCGTGCTAGAGTTGGCCAGGTCTTGCTCCCCTTCATCCAGAAAATTAAGCTTATTGATAAGCTCTACAAACAAATTGGAATATTGTTTTAGAATAGATACAAACTGTTCATCCAACATATCTGAAGCTCAAAAAGCCCCGTGTCAACAGTCCCTTGAAACACTGCACCAGGGTATGGCACGAACTGCACGACTAAGTTAACACAGTCCAGTAAGAACATCAACAAAGGGAAAAAAAAAAGTGAAATGAATGAAACTTCTAGTTGCTGATCAGAACATTATGTAACAGAAATGACTACTAAGAAAGCCTTCTCTTTTCTTCTTTAAATAAATGTTGCAGAACATCTAACAAGCTAAATACAGTGATTTTGGTTGTTCACCTACTTGTTAACTATCGGCAGGAAATTTTAATTTTTGGATGTAACGTGCACATAAAAGCAGAGAGGGGACATTTTGTCACTTTAGAAAGGTCAAGTATTACTGACTACATAACTAATGTTTTAAGCTTAAGGTCTGATGGTTTCTTTTTCTCTTTTTTTTGTAATTTTTTTTTCTTTCTTGTTCATTATCAGATGACAACGGAGCTGTAGCGGAGACAGGCTCTTTCTCTATCATGTTGTTACCTGTTGGATGCACTACAAATTACTGAGAGTCATGCTGGGTGGAAGCACAGAGATAAAACTGACAGCTGAATACAGGCAGGAGTCAAAAGGTAATGGGTCACAGTAAATACAATCAGAAACAGAAAGAAAGGATGAAAGCTCATAGACCTTCAGAGGAACTGGCTGATTTAGCTGAAGGCATATTTGCTCGCTTTATGCAGTCATCTTGATCTTCATCTAAGCTGCTCAGAGCATTCAACTGGTTTACAATTTCTGTAAATAGAAGCCAGTCAAGACAAACGTAAGGCAAGGGCATTTAATGAAACAGAAGTGGAACGAACACTGTTACCAGAAAGAGAGAGAGAGCAAGGGAGAGAGGGTAAAAGAATAGATTTAGAGCGAGTCCTTACAATTATACAACTACAGCAAAGTACCTGTGTAGGTGCCTCAGTGTTAAATTAACATGAAACCCAGTTAACAAGACATAAACAAAACCCAGCCAGATTAATGGTGTCAGCAACAGCAGTAAGTTTTATGAGGACGAGTATGCACATCAGCTGAAAATTTAGATAGATGTACTAGATACAATTTAAAGACTTTTCTGGCTCATGAAGAAAACCTGAAGAGTAAAACACTGTCAATCAACACAAAACAGTCTCAGAACAATTCATCTCCCTCCCAAACCCTCAAGGCTACAGAAAACTAACCTATACAACCTGCATTTTTTGTATTGTTTTATTTATATACACACTCTGATTATTTAACATTTACAATTAGTCACCATTACATTCTGACCTATAACAACCTGAATTTACCTAAACAGTTCTAACATACACGATCAGTATTGTCCCAGGAGAATGCAAACTGAATGTATCTATGACTTGAATTTTCATTGTCACGCTATGTAAGTAACACCTTGCTGTTTGTTAAAATCCTATTTCACCTTCTGTCCATAGCGGAGAGCTCTGAATTGACATGAACTAGTAATTTTTAAAACGTGTTAATGTTTAATTCTAGTCAAGATGGGGATGCCTCCATAATTCCGGAAGGAAAGAAACAAAAAACAACTAGGTCTTAGTGGCTTCTGGCCCAAGGGGGAAAATTCCTCTCTGCTCCCCCCTAATGCAGTCCCATCCACAGCATCTGACAAATGAAGCTTCTGTAGCAATGGGGATTGAGCCTGGGGCATCTCTGAGAGACCTCAGCATAAGTTTCTGTGGAGAGAGAACAACCTTCCTCATCCTTCCAGATGACAAATAGGCAAGAGAAACCTGTGCAGGAGAGACGACCCTGCTTGTTGAATATCACCACCCCACTGCCAGCCTTTTTCATCTCCTGTCTTTTCTCAATGAAATAAATGGATGATGTCTTCTGGTGCCACCAACGAAGTTAAAGCTTTATGCCAGTCATTCCTGTATTCCCTTTAAACTTCAATTTCTTGTGTACACAAGAAGTTACCTCTCAGTAACACTTTTAGTTTACTGCTGTTTTGAACTTGACATTTTCTCATCCGGCTTTTGTTTGGGAAAGTAAAAGTTTGTCTTTATTCAATGAACTAGTTTTAGGGAGCAAGATATCAAACTGAGGTAAAAATTGGCTAGTATCCTGACTGTCCCAACTCATGTTGGTGCTCATGGCCACCAGAACTTCCCAGTCAGGGGGGCTTTTTCATGCTTTTTCATAGCTGACACACTGACACCACTCCTAATTTCATGCCTTCACAGACAGCACAAAGAACCTGAAGCCCAAAGCAGACCAGAAACTGATAATATTTCTGTCATATGGACAAAAACTTCTTTGCCAAATTTAAACTGCTTTGCAAAGACACACCGATCTGCAAATTACCAGGTAAAATGACCTACTCTGCCAATATCTATTGGACATTCTAAATACTGACAGTGACAAAACCCCAGCAGAATTCCTCTATAATGCACCTCCCAACTGATCCCGACCTCAAAGCAGAAATCTGCTTACATGGGATTACACTTATATCTGTCTACAGAGCGTTAACTTAACCAGCCTCACTTCCTTATTTTTAGCTCCACAAATAAGACTATTATCCTAAAAAGTAACACCAAAACTGCCCCAAAATTTAGCTTTCTCAGTATAAAACCATACACACACCTGAGAAATCTGCATAATATAATACTATCTTCTGGGAATTTTTAAGGCTCAAGATAGACAATGGAACATACCTTCCTGTACTCAAATAAAACAGAGCTGACCTCATAAAACAGCAGTACTAACGAATCAGTAGTTTAAAACAGGCTCAGATGCTGACATGATTTACAATGTATTATGTCAGCATTTGGAAAAAAACCCCCCAAACAATTACAATCCAGTTTTTATTGTCAGAAAATAACAAATTAAGTTCAGAGCTTTAAAAAGAGGGAGTTCTTTGATGTGGTCTGAATCACCTGGTCCTATCTGCCAACCTAAACACCCATACGCACTACAATGTTTCTCATTACAATATTAAATGGTTTATGTCATATTTTGGAGTATGGAAATGGTAGGTTGGAGATTTATATCCTATATTATCTTTTATAAATCTCATTATCTACAAACACACATTAGCTTGTTCTACAAGTATGTCACATAAATCACTGGTTTGGGTTTTGAGGTTTTTTTCATTCTTCTCTCTTTCTCTCTCTTTTTTTTTTTTTTCCCAAGCAGC
>VZRR01003450.1:135427-164443 GCA_013398015.1 Oreocharis arfaki | reverse complement strand
TTCTCTCTTTCTCTCTCTTTTTTTTTTTTTCCCAAGCAGCTTGGTAATCCTGACAAAAAAAGAATAAATGCACCAGAAGTTTTCAGGAGAGGTACAGTTTTGCAAATTGCAAAAAAGGGTTACACATATTGTTATCCAGAATCCTGCTCTTGAAACGTGCTGAGATTCTGACTCCTGCAACAGGTAGCACATGGGCACGTTGCTGATTCCATGTGGTGCCCCAGGACAGCCACTGTGCTCCTGGGCAGATGAAGCAGGAGGCAGCTATTAACTTCAGCATGAGGCTCTGCATAGCAATTAAAACATTAAGAGAAACAACATATTTATTACTGCCCCGTTTGTGAGTTATGAGGCACATTTTCATCAAGTACGTTGGGATACCTTGTGTTCCACCGAAGGTTAAGGACAGGATAATTCTGGAAGGTTTAAATCCATGTATATTGATAGTGTAGAAACAAAATACTTGAAACTTAATTCATGGCAACACACAATTTTCAACTTCATGCAGAACAGTCGGGGAGATACAGCTTTTACACACGAAAAATTTCAGCAACAAATACTGGGAAGGAAGAGGGGGAAAGCATAAGATGGAGGGAGATTTCTTTAAAGGAAAGTAGTGCTTGGAATGGAAAACATCTTTAAGTCTGGTCAGTTGTATGGCAAGAGTTCCATGTTGACCACCCCAAATTCCACAGTGCTTTTGAGGTCAGTCAGTATTACACCACCTATTTCATAGCTGAAGAAACAGAGGCACAGATACCTACTCAAAGTTAGGCAACACATCAGGGAAGAGAGGCAGCATTTCCTAACTCACCTGCTCCATCTAGAGCCCCACACAGCAGACCTCCCTTGTTCTCCCAGCAGTGGATATATATGTTCATCTATGAAACTGTAACTCTGGCCACAATGAAAAAAAAACCCCACAAACAAAACCAACAAAAATTGTTGTACACTGCAAAAGGGAACAGTGTCTAATAAAAGACTTGCAGCACCTCTTGCAGCTGTGCCTTGGAAATGATAACTTTTCAGCCATCAAGTCATCCCTCGCTTCTGTGAGAAAACCTTGAGTCAAAGGTGGGAGAACAATCCCTCCTTCCTTGCTCCTTGCACTTTACTTTTTCCAAGCCCAATTACAAACATTAACTGTGTAATGCTCCCATCGTTCCTGTGAGGTGTTTCAGGCAGTATCCCCGTTTTACAGTTGGGAAAACAGGCGCACCAAGGTGAGGGATTTGCCGCGGGGCACTGAGTCAGTGAAGCATTCCAGCTCCTCAGCTGCCAACACCCAACACGGCACAAGAGGAGAAAATGTTGGTAGCAGCAAGCTTTCAAAAGGGTTATGTAACTTCCTCAATTAACTTTATGGTATTCTGTGAACACTATTTTTGAAAGCATTCTTCACTGCAGCAGTTTTGTTACATCTCCTTCTTTCTAAATTTTTTCCTGCTTTTCTACAATGATTCCTACCTCTTTCTCCCTTGCTCTCTCAGCTCTTCTCCTAGCTTTCCCCATTCATTGTATTTATTACAGGAGTCACTGCAACTGGCAATGAAATCAGTCTTGAACACATGTTGAAATAGATACTTTACATCTTATTTATTAATGTTTACTTACTGCCCTATGTTTTATGTTCTCCCATTTGCTGGGGAAATTGCATGCATTCATTCCATCCCTCTCCTTCTCAAAGGTGGGACAAGCTGGCCAGGCTCACAAAGCAACTCAGCTGTTGTAGCCAACATAAGAAGGAAAAATCCAAGGCTGGACCTTCCCCACGTCACAATTCATCTACAAAAAAAACCAACCCAATGCTCCCATCTTGTATTGTTAGAAAACAGTATCAGAATGGGCTGAGCAATGCACAGAAATTGTGTATTCCGGAAGTATTTATTACTTCTGCCTTTCAAGGAGGTATTGTTAGCTTTGAACAGATAATTTTGGCCTTTGCAATAGCAGATGGAAAAGCTGAAAAGTCTCTAAAACACCTTGAGCGAGGATCTGTGTTGCACATCAGGCAGCTCACCCTTCCCATCTATCTCCAGGGATGTTCACTCCACACCCAAAGGATAGCGCTCAGCCTAGTCCAACCTACATCAGATTTTTGTTTGCTTAGGAATCATTTGTAGCCTTGTTGAACACTGCAAAATCAAAAGAGTTGAGAAGCAAGATCTGATGTTTTTAAACTGCTGCCCTTCTGCAGATGGGTTTTCTGTAGTCCTCAGTGCAGTACCTGGCAGATCTTAAGAAAACCTTTGTGCACAGGAGTTTCTACAGACTGTACACTACCTCTTCTCAATTTGGGCCTGTGATTATTCAATGGCCCAGTGAACATGTCTGGTTTTGTTTGATGTTGTGATCTGATTTATTCTGGTGACACTGGGAAAGAAGTCGACCTTGTAGAATGATTTCAGTGTGACCAGACTGGTTATATCTCTGCTCCCTGACCAAGAATACATTATCTTGGCTCCTCAGATATTTCATTCCAGACTTTCCAATACACTCTGTGCCAGACACACACAGCATGAGTAGAGATTTGGCCAGGGTAAAAAACGTTTAATTGAATATGTAAAACATACAGAAAATAAATTTGCATCCTTTCACAACACTAAATGTAACTAAGTAATAACTGCTTCAGGCTGAACCTTTTGATTGCAACGAAAGCTCAAAAATAAGTGATGAAAGTAACATTTCATAACACTGAACCAATGTTCCTCTAAATTTTCAAGAACAGATTTGACAATTCACTTCTCCGCTTGGTATGCTCTTCCCTCATTTTGGAGAAGGATCCCTTTACTTCAGACATTTTAAAAGAGCACTGGAAGTTATGAAGTCTGGCACCAAGACAATTTTCTTTTCCTGATTCTTTACACAAAGAGTTCCTACAGAACTCATCTGGAGCAGTATTACATGCTGATCTCTACCAACAATTTAACATCATCTCATCCTGATCTGACTTGCCTCGATTAGTTCAGCTATCCTGGACACACTAAGCATTTTCATCAGCAATTCAAATGTGGTTACACTATCTCACTTCAAACAACTTCACTATCAAATTCGTTAAAGTCCTTTAACAGCCTCCTGATTTCTTTTCCATCAGACACCCCCACCCAAAAGGCAGCAATGTGCTGCCTGGAATTGCCACGTTATTGAGCAGAACCTCAGCATCTGTCCACGGCACAACTCATTTCGCAGTTATTCCCACAAACTGCCTTCATTATCTCACTTGAGTTTCTCCTGTTGTCTCCTCACTCACTGACCCTTTCCCTCCACTTTTTCCGCTCCTCTGTTCACACTGGTTCTTTGCTTCCCTAAAATGCTACCTGCTTAGTGCATTCTCTCCTAAAAACAGGACACACAGACACAAATCAACGCTCTTGAATTCACAAATATCAAACTTCGTTGAGTTATGGACGGGTTCCTCTTCAATCGAGGTCTCCTAAATATTGTTTTGGTTGTTGGGATTTTTTTAAAGTGAAATAAAAATACAGCATAAGGATAAAAGACATGGGACAATTAGCAAAGGAAACTATATTTTACCATGCCTGTGGCAAAACTAACCTGTAATTTTTGCAGCCTTTTCGTCTTGATTCACTCTGTTTTCTTCATCTTCTTCATTGTCTTCCTCAAAATCATCTAGGTTACCAATATCAGCTTGTT
The DNA here is from genome assembly GCA_013398015.1 of Oreocharis arfaki. Classification (NCBI taxonomy): domain Eukaryota; kingdom Metazoa; phylum Chordata; class Aves; order Passeriformes; family Paramythiidae; genus Oreocharis; species Oreocharis arfaki. Next base: position 160,789 of record VZRR01003450.1, on the reverse strand, counting down.
TCATACTCATCAAACTGGCCAGGCTTTGCATGTCTTCATCCCTAAATAACAAATATCATACCAGGCATTAAAACACAGCTTGTTAATACCACATCTGATATTACTGCATTCTTAAAAATTCTTTAAATATTTTGATGTTTTCTTCAGGGAGGTCTATGAGCTCAGATCTGATCTTGAATACAGTGAAAGAACAAAATGAACACACTCATGAATACATATCAATTTCTGAAGGGAAAGTTTTCAACTAACAAAATTGTAAAAGGTAAAAAATTACTGCTTTGCATCAAGAGTTAACTTAATGACTGCTTCCAAAAATTTTAAACCAGCCCAGAAGGGCAGGTAAATGCTTGCCTGGTCTGCCTTGGTTAAAGTGAAAATGCTTGATCAGACCAACTGCCCACATGCTGCATGCAATATCTATCACTACAATAATTTATAACTCCTGACGTTGTTACAGAAATTAAAATACCTTTTCTAAATATCAGAAATCATTAACAAGATAAAAAAAAGGTTAGTAAGGCAGTGTCCATTTACACATATTGGAAACCAATGCTTTCACAAAGGGTAGCTTTTTTCAGCTCCCTTGTTCAGGGCACTATGAAAGCCCTGTCAATAACTTATAATCTACCTGACTTACAGTCTTCAGCCTGACACCTATACATTCCAGTGGGAAGAAGGTACATGCAAACCCAAATGGATCAGTTTTTACAAATTATGGTCTAAACCAGCATAATATAGCTCTTTACTGTATAGTTCATGGATGCTGGTTGTTCCAAAAGAGTTAAATACCTTATCTGCTTCTGACTTTTTCCATTCTCATTTTCAGCTGCATTTTAACCATGTTAAATCACAGCTAAATAGTTCAAAATATCATTCCTATATGGTATGCCACAATGTGGTTCACAACAGGGTAATCAGAGAGGGGAAACAGTAAGAGTAACTAATAGTAATGAATGCATCCCTGGCTTTCCAAGCGTACAGACAAAAGACTTTTTTGTGTCAAAATGTTTTAACATGGCAGCCTGGAAAGCTGTTCATGCAATGTTTTTTGGGCACTCGTATTGCAGCAGGCAATGTCTACAAATGCATTCAGAATACTGAAAGCTAGAAGTAAACTGTTAGTCTTCTGAAGACAAAAAGAAATCCAGGAAGAGGTAGCAGAACCCATTAGAGAAGTAGTTTCCCCATCTACCTCCTTTTGTTCTGCCATTCTCACATTGCCATATTCTAGAGACAGAAAGGAAAAACAAAACGACCCTAGCTGAAACCAGGACTGTGACAAACAATCCATTCTCCAGCCACATGAATATCCAACAGCTGGAATCTGACAGAAATGGCAAGAGAGGTTACAGCATCTCCAAAAATAATCTGTATCCTCTGCCCTCCAAAGGCCATTGAAATAAGGGACAGAACCAAGCGAGTCAAGGGAGTGGTAATCAGTGCCCAAGAGAGCTCCTTCCACAGGATGTTCTTGTGCTCAGCCCAAAATCTTAACTCTGACTCCACCCTCACTCATCTTCCAGCTAGCTTTGCCCTTACTGCATTCTTTGTGAAATATCAGTGGGCTCCCTTGAAGTCTGCCAAGGGTATTGTGGGATGAACACATGCATGCACATAAACACACACTCCTGCTGATTTCAGACCTGTAGACACCTTTAAGCTATTGTTATTTAAAATTTCTGTAAGAGTAGAGCACAAGCCATTTGCAGCTGAAGAGCACAAGGCTGAAATCAGAGTAAGAAACAACTTCTACTCAGTTAAGAAACCAAGTATGGCAGGAATGATAGGTATGCTGAAGGATACTCTCAAATTCCACCATTCTATACAGAAAGAGCTCTTTATCCAAAGGATTCTTTGAAAAGCAACACAAAGCAGGCTATCTGGTTAAAAAAAAAAATCCAACAAACAACAACTTACGTGGCTTTTCCTTCCCTCAGGAAAATACAAGATAAGGAGAACTGCAGTGTGGCAGATACCACTTTCTTAGACAAAGGCTTGAATTTTAACCTGACATCTGTCTGTGTAGGCATGGGGCTGGCATATTGCTTCATGTTGATGCTGCTGGTGGCAAGCGCTTTTCTACGTCCAGAAGGAGATTCCTGAAAACAAAAGAAAAACAAAGCTAATGTAAAAGGCACTGTTACTCTAAAACCTGCATGTGCACGAAACAAACAATGCACCTATTAAATCTATAGGGGGGTAGTTGGGTTTTGTCTTTTTCAAAAAACAACTAGGACCCTGCTGAGCTACAGAAAACCATTTCTTAAGCTCAGTCACTCACTAATGGTGGTGGGGCTTTGAACACCTTCTTAGTGCAACTGAAAAAAAAAAAAAGTTGGCCAATGTCATTAGTGGTGTCCCTTACAGGATCTAGGATGTCTTTAAAGGCTTGAGCTTGAAGCAGATCCTCAGCACACATCCAGTCAAACTGCTGGGAATATATTTCCACCTCTTTTCACAGCAAACTGGACTCGCTCTGTCCAAACTTGGATAGTTCTGGACTAGAACTTCCAGCCTATGGAAGACGTTGGTTTCAACTATGCATGTATTTCTTTATATAATGGTTTGTGGTCATCTAGTTTGTGCTCCATGCTCAAATACTGGAGATTTTTCAGAGCAGTGGTTCTTCTCGTTAGTGTTGTACAGGCACTATCAAAAGTGACAGGTTTCGGAAATGGAAGTTGACAATACTTCCAAAAATACTGATAAAAATTTTGCAAGGAAAAAATAAAGAGCAAAATAGAGAGAGATAAAAGCCGAAATTTTATTTGAAAAGCCTAAGTTCTATTTCAATTTAAAAGTGTTGCTCGTGGTTTAACAATTCAGACTAATTAATCTAAAATGGACCTAAGAATCTACTCTCTTGTTCTATCTAATCTCAGCATCAGCAGGAAAGGAATGATTATATGTAATAAAGATCCTGTAACAAAAAAATAACACAAAAAAGCCCTGCTAATAATTCTTCTGAAAAATGTTCTCACAATAAGGCTACATTTTAGTGCAGTTGACAATTTGTGTTGAATAAAGAATACTAATTCAATCAAAACATTCAAGCATCCTTTTTCAAAGTACTTGACATTTCTGCCCAGTAGAATAAGTCAGAATGTAATATGTCATCCCCAAAGAATACCTTGTTTAAAAAACTAGCCTTATCTGACAGATTATGCACAGCAATATTATACAGAACTATTAGTGCATGTAGATACCTTATGAATGAATTTCATAAATGCATCAAACACTTGAGAAGGATTTAGGCCCTCTCAGAAGAAATACTTAAGAATATGCAAATACTCTCAGCTGAATCAAGTTGAACAGATGCGACTCTCACAAACAATAGGAGTGCTCTTTCCCCAGCTGCAGTTGTCAATCAAAGAGCAAGATTAAGGTCCAAGGTTCTGACAATGTGTAAAATGGAAAGTACGATCTGGGAGTTTCCATTATTACACAGACATGAACAACAATAATCTGTTATTATATCATACCTTTAGAATAACTAACATTACAACTCGTTATACCGAATGCAAGGTTTACTGCAGCGCCTGCTCAGGCCTCTATACCCAACAGGATCTTAGACAACTCATCTTGGAAGATTTTGAATAGTTGACGTTGACAGTAAGATGCTGATCTTAGCAAGATCAACAGATCTTAGACAGAACAAATCATGAACACGGGTACTTGCTTGCAGCCTTCCAGATCAATCACTGATCAGCCACACCACGCCTGTATTCTGATGTGCTCCTCTCAGTCTGACTATGAAAATCACTTCTCAGCAGCTGTGAATATCCGCAGTTCAATAAAGACCTGGATTTATTTCCTTGTGTAGGTACAAATGCCTCCTCAGTGCAGGCTCACCTGCTATATGCACCAATGAGAGCAACACACAGACCTCCCACGAGGTCCCTTGGGGGGAAGCATCACAGGGAACACCAAGATGCTTCAGTGACTCCGAAAAACAGGGGTACTTGGGGGCAGAGCTACTTTCTCTTGTTACAAACACACCATCTTATCTAGTAAGTCAGATGCATGTTGTCTTTATTAAGGTGATTTTACTAAAAAAGCCAAAGCAAACAAGATAAGCCAACCCAATTTCCAATTCAGCGGTGGTTCTGAAGTGAAGAGAAGGAACACAACGTTAAACTTGCAAGCATGCAAAAGCTGGACACAGATATCAAGGCAGAAGAATTTTGAAATGATGTGAAATTACATTTTCACTTAGTATCTACTTATTGTACAAATGATCATCTTGTCATTTGCACCTTCAGATTATCTGGATCAGAGAGTGAATAAGAGAGATGAATAAGGAAGAGGCAAAGTTCTCCCTCTGAAGATGATCATCAGCAATTCCTAATGAAATCTTCTGGGGTTAGCTGATGTAGGGGACAAGGGAGACAAGAATGCGGGCGGCTGTGTGCCAGGACAAAGGGAAAAAGCCAGCCAGAAGATTTTCCTATCACTGCTTATCCTGACATGCTGTGAAGACACACTTGACAATCTAATTCAGTCTTCCTAAAGAATGAATAAATCTCATAACATTTCTGTGGCCAAAGACAGAAGTCGACTTTCCAGGTTCCAATTGCCAACGAAAATCCGAATTTGTAAGTTTATCATACAAAAAACCCCTACCAAAACCCCAAAACCCAAACAAAAATAGACAGTGCCTGATCTTTCAAGTCTTATTTTGCTTCACATGCAAGTTTAGGTATATCCTCCTACTCTCCCAGACAGTGGAGTGTGTTACAAGTGTTGCAATGTCTTCTCCTTTTAAGCTTTACAGGTTTGGCCTTATGTGGTTCTAGCTACACATGTAGAGAGGGAAAAACTTTGCACCTTAAAAGAGTATTCTCAAGGTGCTCAGGTCCATGACCAATTTCACAACAGATTGTGTCTTCTACTCTGATACACAACCAACTTCTAAAATACTGTCCTCGGATGCCAGAACATGGTAATAACCACTTCTAACAAAGATTGTAACATTTTCTTCAAAAAACCATAGATGCTTCACATAATACAATCTGAGCTATCCCAGAAACACAGAGACATTTTCTTGCAGAAGGATAAATAATTCTTAAATTAGCAGAGACAAAATAATCCAAGAATGGAGTAGACAGCAAACCTACAAGCAGAGTACACAGAAACAGCTCAGCAGTAGGCTGGAATGAGTTATTCCAAAGAGAAGCACCCTTCGGTAGGACACTGAATAAATAACATCTATTTAATAGTACAAGTCTGATCTGATGCTGCTTTTGTCTCATATGAGCATGTGGAGTTTTGTGGAAAGTCAAGCAGGAATCCCAATGCAAATGTTTTAATTGCTCAACTTTTCTGCTTTTGCCCATATAAACCAAAGTTTAAAATGTGTAAGGCTCTGTTATGAAAATGTGTAAGGCTCTGTTATGCCTCCAGGTGTTTTACATACATGTGACTGCCAGGGTTGCCACATCCTGTTTTGTGAAAGGGTGGCATGAAAAGTCAGTTTTGAAGTCACAAGAGGGAAACAATCCAATGCAATAATAAAGAGAGGTGACAAAATACAACACTTAACTGTGGAGATGGAGCACATTCTGTAAGAAAACAGTAATTTGGAAACCCTTTACTTTTAAGAAAGGCAATGCATTATGCAAATAAAATCAGCTATCTGAATCAGGTATCTGAATGTCGAAGAAAGACAGAAGATAACATACAATGCCAGTAAAATACAAGTACTTCTGTGTTATCTTCCAGCTCAAACATCCTACTGAGACTGAGAATGGGCACTGCTGGACACATAAGAGAATATCTGGAGCTCTGGTTAAAAACCTTTTTTTGTTGTTTCATGTTTGTTACCATATAGTTCTAGCAAGTGAAGCAGCACACTGGAAAAAAAAGTGCCATTCTCCTAGAAATCATTAATAAATAATTAAAAATATAACTACTTGGTATGTTAGCAGAAACTACAGCAGCCTGTCTTCTTGCATAACAGAATAAAGGCTGTGCTGGGTCAACTAAAGGCTCTGAGAGACCTGTACAATATTTTAAAAGTACATTGTTTGCAAAACTGATCATTATAATTCACTTCAGAAGAGTAAAACCTGCACATAAACACGAAGCAATACTTCTCCATTATTCTCTCCTATGCTGGGGAATTTCTGCTTTTGCATTCTACACTTTCCTCTCACAAGTAGCTTCACTCCCCTTGACAGTCTCCTCCTACTCCCTACAGTCCCCGAAATGCCTCAAACATACACCATTATTTTGGGCAAAATAACCCTATCTGGGCAGTACATCAAGTTGCATCAGCTGTTCCCAGCTGGCAAAGCAGCAGGATGAAGCACATGGTTGGCTCTGCACTATGCCCACTGAGTAGTTGACACTTGTGCATCCTGGTACCTTAGGAAAAATTTGAGCAAATTATTAAAATTCTGGGATAAGAAGATGAGCTTGAAGCTAGCAAAACAAAAATTAATACAGAAAACAGAAAGACTTCCCAATGCCCTGGAGTACTTTGATTTCTGAATTCAGACAAAGAAATATGTAGAGCAAGACTCTGATTTCTGAATTCAGACAAAGAAATACGTAGAGCAAGCAATACTCAGTAAATCAATAAAAGTTGCGTTCCTTTTTTGTACAGAAAAATATTAGTAATAATGAACTCGGGTAGTTCCCAATCTCTAAGCACACTGTTTGTGTTTGCACAGACTTTAAAAACATTGTCACCTCAGATACCAACAGAAGTGCAATTCAGTGGTGCCATGAGAACGACAAATTGCAGTCAGCCTGAAGCCACAGGAATCGCAAGCTGCGAGTGCAGGGCCAGGCTCAGAGGAGCTCTCACCTTGCACTCGGCTCTGCCAAAGCCTGGGGACCCACAGCACACACAGAGACACAGACTGCAAACGGGCTGTCAAAAAGCTGTGGATGGTTTTTCAAGGAGGAGTCCCCAACACTTCAAGGAGGAGTCCCCAACAGTCCCCAATTCCCCCCTCCCCAGAATTTTAAGTTACTTCCACAAACCCTCAAAGGGCCATCACATTACAAAGTCTGGGGCTAGAGAAGGAAAAATTAACATTGGCCAAACTGCAGTCAGTTCAAATGAAGCCAATGGAGCTGCATTTACCGTCACAGACACGGGGCCGACCCATGCATCACACAAATTCCTTTTCAGTAATGCAACCATGCATTTTTCCCTGCCACAACATTCCTGACTCTGAGCAGTGTCAGGCATCCCAAAACTTACTACACAGGAAGTGCCACCCTTCTATAAATACCTGCCTGGCATAAAGGATTCCCACAGCCTGATCTCCTTCTACAACGAAAAATGTGGAGGAATGCTATGGACCACGAGCCTTGTCTAGGAATCATCCCCATCTTTCCCTACCAAAGCAGTCCTTTGACAGCAAATAGTATGAAAATACTCTTAAGGAACTAAGAGCAGAGAGCTTGGTCCACAGCTGTAAAAGAAACAGCTCATTTTTACTTGGAAGATGATGATCACAGATGACAGACCCATCACACTACTAAACAGTACCCAACTCTATTCCAAAGGAAGCAAGCCAAAAGATTAACACCTTCCCATGAAAGGTCTGAACGCAGATACTTAATTTATAGGAGAGACAAATAATGCTGTAATGTGAATTTCATGCATTCTTCTTTCCTTAAAAAGGTATTTTTAATGACCTTGTATCCTGTACTTACCAACTGACTGGCAAGTCTTCCTCAAAGTTAATATAAGAGGTGCAAATAAGTAAGAAAAAGCTTTGTATTTTCTGTTAAACTGCCTCCAAGCTTCTAGAGTTACACAGAATCAAAATATTGGCTGGGTTTTGTTCATGGGGGTATATTCCTCTGGGTTATTTGGGCTGGGGAAAGAGTCCCCCCCCAGAGAAATCAGCAGGATGTGTTTTACCTCTGCACACCTGAACTCAGCTTGCCTACACAGAGCTGTGACCCCGCTGTGCCGTCTGTAACCCCCGAGGCTCCAGTGCCCTCCATTCCACACACACATGTTGAGAAATAACAGGAAAACATTTCCATTCAGCAGAAACCAGATAAAAAAATACTGAAGTTCTTAATTATTTAGACAGTAAATGGTCCCTCTTTAATAGACATATATTAAGTAATTCATAATCACTGTACAAATACTATCCAAAAAAGACCTAACTAGGGAAGACAACTAGTTTCCTTACTCGATTTTATTTTGTCAAAAGGAACAATCATTTTTATTGTCTTTCTCACAGACAAGGAAAATGTCCAGCATAATATTTTTAGGGGCCGCCTTTTCATCTTTTACAAAAGCAAATGCTAAAAACCCCACAAAGATATGGAGATTTTAAGGAGGAGCAAACTTTGGCAGAAAATAATTGACAAAGCAATTTGTCTAGCCCCTAAAAACTCATTGAGAGAAACAATGAGTTTCCCACTCCTTTGGCTTCAGAATTAAAGGAGACTGTTTTGGAGGAAAGCTGTCCCCTGCAGCCCCCACCCAGCACCAGAGAGGAGCTGGAAGGTTCTCCCTCTCCCGGCGTGGGATGCCAGCCCTGTGCCTGCGCCGCACGCACCATCTTGCTCAGATGAAAAGATCACTGCTTCACCAGCAGAGCAAAATGGATCACTACAGAATTTAATTTGAGAGAGTATACAGCAATTAAATGCTAAAATAGACAAGCTACAGGGAGCTCTCTCAACTGGAGAGAGTAAATTAGAAACTATGTCAGTTAAAATAATTTAGACAGGCGGATAGGAGATTTGGAGGACCGAATGAAGGCAGCATGATCTTTGCTGAAAACTTGTTTAGAAGCAAATAATGGTTCAAGGTATCCAGAACATTATTAAAAATTATGATGCATTTAAATGGAGAATTTAATGTTTAAAAAATTCTGCACATACCAGAAAGGTTGGAACCCTAGACATGAGGGCTCAGAATGAAACAAAACAATTTTACATGTTGAAACAGCTATGCTTTATTATATAAATATATATTTGTTATCCTCACAAAGTGACCTTTGTCCTTGTCAGAACCAAAGCCCTTGTACCAAACTATTCATCATAGTGGTCATATCTTGGGTTTAAGCTCAAAGGCTCCTTCAAAAACACCAACATGATAGTTTTAACAGCACATCTACATTGATGAATCATTATATTGGAAGCACCACACACTGTTTCTTATGTAGCACAAGCAGAGACAATAATTTCAGTAAGCAAAGAGAAAACACTATATGCTACTTCAGCTTCTGTCTTCTGACAGCCCCCTGAGATTTCACTGGCACCCCGAGAGACTGAGGTATGTAGTGAAAGGTTCTTTCTGACCAAAATCATACCCGTGGGTGTGCTCAAGTGACCTGCTGTAGGTAACAACAAACCATTCATCTTCGCAGGCTAATCCCCTGCATTCATGGACTCTGGAAATCTCCAATGATTAACATCAGACAGGAAGTTTAGAGAGAGAAACGATACCTAATAAATTGAGGCAATTCATCTACACTACGCAGAATAACACCAAGAAAATTCAGAGGTCCTGTTTTTCTAGCAAAAAATACTATTAGGCTTCTTAGACAACTACTGGACAGATGGCAAAATACATGCATGATTAAAATTTTAGTAGAGCAATTTATTAAGAGACCATGTGTATGAGACAGGTATCCCCTTCTAAAGTGGGCTTACTGCTTGCAAAGGACAACAGAGAAAAAATTACGGGTGAGCTGGGAAATTTTAATAAGTAGCAGATAACTACTGAACCCTGAAACACTGAACCTTGCATAGGATGTGGATAACTGCTTTATGTGTCCATTTATAACATCTTCAACTGCTTTCTCCCTTGGACTGGTTAGTAATGCAGGAACAATTCCTGAACACTCTCCCACAGAAGGATACAGGAGATTGATAACTGATCTGAAAAACATTAATCTAAGTATTTGTAGCTTTTTTGCTCTTTCAGATCACTTCCTCTAGAGATGCTGTACCAGCTTCTCTTCTATAGTGACAGGTTTAAATTTACTGTTAGATGCCTTTTATCAGCTAAACTCAGACTGTCCTTGCACTCGATGCAAACATTATTGTATCTTTGCAAAGTACACTTGTGTTTGCAGAGCTACAGCTTGTGCTGTACCACTCAGGAGCCCAGGAATACTTGACTATCCTGTTTCCCTTAGCAGCAATGAGAGGATATCCTTCCTGCAAAGTCTAGATCCCAACATGCTGAGCTCTCTAATGCCCTAATGCTTCTGCTTCCCTTTAATGGCCATTCACTCTCTCCTTTTAGGATCACTCCACATTAAGGACTGTCTGTTCCTTTCCTTTCCCCAAATGCTACAGCAGCCAGGGATGTGCCCATCTTCCCCAGGTCTGCTAAGGTACAGGGTACAGCTGTGTGCAAGCCTGTGTGAACTACTACACAGTAATCATCAGCAAGCAAAAGCTATTGAGACAAAATCATTTTTATATAACAAAAGCTGTAAGAGTAATTCCTACTGCAAACTCCCATACAATTTTATTTTGCCATGGATGTGGGCCACAAGCTCGTGGAAGTTCAGCTGAAGTTAGCAGAGAAACTTATCATCACCAACTGGCTGTTTAAATCCTCAAACCTTTCCTCTCAAAGGAGCAGATTTAAGGAAGTCTAGGCTTGAGCTGCTGCTGCATGTGGCAGGTGAGGCTGTCGGGAAAAGCACTGCATGCAAGGCAGGCACTTTGGCAGAACACAACAGTCCCTCATTTCCTGGGAGCTGTGTCCTGCTGCATCCCTCATAGTGTGCCCTCTGCCTCCAGGAGCAGCTCCCACGCTCTGCCCTCAGCTGAGGCACTTCCAGACAGTGTTCCCCTAGGCTCGGTTCACGTTCCTCCCTGCTTCTGAAGGGTTTGTTGTACAACTGTAAAGTATTTCTGTACAGTTAGCTTCAACACAAAGTAGAAATAAAGATAATTTACTTAATGTTAGAGAAGGAGTAACAGCAGATGATAAAGATAGCTCCTAAACTTTTCACAGAAACTGGAGTAAGAAACACACTTATTTTGTGTGACCTCCTCTTTCCAAGGGAGGACAGGGAAGCTGACTTGACAACCATGACTTTATTTACTGCTTAGCAGCTCGTAACTCCACACTTTTTCATGTATTGACTAAAGGGACTCACAGGTTGTTCTCTGGGTTTTGTTTTAAAATAATAGGCAATAACTGTTCCAAAATTTACATTTAAGCTCACCTACCAATGCCTGGCACTTCTACTTTGCCTGACAGGAGGCCTCCATTGTTATGATTCACTCCTCTGCTGTGCGCAGAGGTCTCCTAAGAACTGTGCTGCTGCACCGTCAAATAGGTACACAAGAGAGATGTCCAGCTAGTGTCCCCTAACAGAAGTCAGTCTTTAAAGGAAAAAAAATTTTTTTTAAAAAAAGGGTAAACTAGTTAGCTATTTATTGTTGGTTTCAGACGCGAAAAGCTCTTGTGTTGATTACAGCTTCCTTTCTTTCTCCATTCCAGTTTCTAAATTTCCTTACTCTGTCTTGATGTCATTCCAAGACAAATACCCAGAATCCTTAATGTTTAAAAGGTGGGCTTGAAATAATACCTCAAGCTCAGGAATTAATATTTAATGTGAATTCAATATAATATTAAGAATAATTACTGAAAGATCCAAAGTTCTGTACCTCAGGCCATGCCTACCGGCAAACCTTGTCCTGAGGAAACAAATGCCATGCAGGAAGGCATATCTGACATAGACCCCAGAATTAACTCTTGATTATTTAAACAAACTTGCAAACATAAGCACATTATTCAGCTTCTTTGTAATCTCCAACAAGGAAGCAAGTTTGAGGCGAAACTCCTTGAAGAAGAAACAAGGTGAAAAGATTAACTGCTCCAACACCCTAACATACTTTCATTCACCTTTCCAGAGAGAGACTTAGTTATTTAGCAGAGATAAAACCTGTTAAAATGGGATTTGTAAAATACCAGTGTGTCATCAACCAGTTGTTATCATCTGAGGATAACTTTCATATGTGAGAGAATGCACAACGTTAAATGACAAAGTTTGCAAGGCTTACGACAGAGAAAAACTTGCAAGAGTGTCAATGGAAGATATTATGACTCTTACATTATATTTTTTCTGTACTGGAAGTTGAACCTCACCTGCAAAAGCCCAGAGCAAATGGCTGAATGGTCTGTAATGCCTGATGGCTGTGTGCTGAGCAGTGATGCTCACATCACAAACATTCTCCTGGGCAGAACCAGACTGATCACTTAGGGAATACCTTAGAGTTAGGCTAAAAGGCCACTTCAGAAAAGACACCACAATGTTATTCAGAGTGAACATACCAGCAATATTATTGCAGCATGAATGTATCTCCATTATTAAATTCATGACTGGGCTTTTTTTATTCTCTTGCATCTTGCTCACAGCTTCACAGCATGTGCCAAAATCACCAGAATACATAACAACAATAGGATACAACACAGCTGGAAAAGTGCCTCAAAACACAGAGAAATTGCTGGACCTGCTGTTGCTCTTTCCACTCCCTGTATCTCCCACTGCCACCAAGGGGACACACTGCAAGGCCACCACTGCCCTCAGCTGTGGCTGTGGGCAGTGGCTGTGATCCTCATCGCAACATCCACTCTGGAAGAGCTGGCTTTTCAAGGAAGTGCCTCCAAGCCAACAGACAGTTCTCTTGCCCATGCCACTTTATAACTATTTCTATTATCCAAACCTGCAGCTCACTATCAGGGGCAAAACCTCGGTGATGCAGCTTTAATATGCAAGTCTCCTCCCAGCTGTTATGTCAGGGCAGTGTGACTGGCAGGGGATGGTTCCTGAGCGCAGGAACACTGCTCTGCAGGGTTCAGGAGGGAGAAAAAAATAGGGGACCTGCAGATCTCACCAGTGTCATCCTGCTGGTGGGTGGGTTGGGTCTGACGCAGGCAGGAAGAAGCGGGGAGCAAAGGGTGGGAATACAACCAGGGCAAAAGGGAGGCAGCTGAAAATTCTCATCTGTGTGAAGCTGGAATAGGGACGTGCTCACACATGTCAGACATCTCAGCTGTCACACCCTGTGCACACACAGCAGTGGGAATGGTGCGTGGTGCAGGTGCAGTTATTTATTTATATCTATGTTTACAAACAACATAGGGTACATTTTAACAGCAAGGATAAACACAAAGCATTCCAAAATGCATCTCAGCAATAAACATAAACCTCAAGTTTTTGAAAGCCCATCCATCCCTCCCTCCCTCCAAATTTGTTTCAATCAGGGAAATAGCTAAATGGATTTCTTCTAACTTTGTACTTAAAGTAAAATTCACCTCAAGGCTGACAAGCATAGAAAATTTCAGTCAAATGGGTGAATTTTTTTTCGTTAAAGCTGCAATAGCCTGAAAACAGGGGCTTGTAATGAAGCTGCCCCATCAACCATAACCGCACTGTCACTAGAGCAACACAATCATATTGCCTGTGCAAAGAAGCAATGCATTTAACATTTTCTTCACTGTGTATTATCTATTAGCTGAGTTTGTCACAGAGATATGTGGCAGCTCCCTGCAATACTTATGAATATATGGCAAGGCATACAAGAATCCATCTATGTCTGCTTCAGCGCAGGTTTGTCTTACTACATTTTGGCAAACAACTTAAAAACCCACCCTTCTCTTATCTTAGGTTTCTGTTAAATACTGTTACTATCAAGAAATAGAAGTCGTCTGAGGCAAACATCTCAGATCTTCCCATTGCTATTCTCTATTACTAATGCACATTACATGTTCAATTCTCCCTTGCTGTTCCTATGAAAAAGGTCTTGTCAAAAACAGATTTCATTTTTTCTGTGTATGCACAAATTAGTTATGGATGATTAACAAAGCATTCATTCTTTTATTTGCTTTGGCTGAGACTTGATCTGTGTTACATTCATGTGAGGGAAGCACTCAATTTTACGTTGATTAAATATGAAACACTGCACTCTTGATAAAAAGAGTTGTATTCAGAGCTGCATATTATACTGACAAAAGATGCATGTTCTTGGGCTAATAGTTTCTTAAACAAGTTTTTCCAGATTTTTAATTGCAAAAAACTTGATAAGCTTTTTTTTTTTTCCTTCTCAGCAAGTACTGGGCAGTGAGAGCTCTGTGTCCCAAAGCAATATGATGCAGTCTCAACAAACAACAATAGTTATTTCAAATTGAATACAATAAAAAGGAATTTTCAAGTTCTGCCTCACAATTTGATTTCCTGAACATAACTTGCATTATAAAAGTTTTTTTTAAAAAAGACTGCAAAACTAAGTAGGACAGACAACAAATCATAATTATAGAATTTGACTTTTTTACATCAAATTTTCAACAAAAAATAGAGAGGTAATGGAGAAGTCTTATAGAAACTTACAGCCAGTCATAACTGAGAACTTAGCCCTGATGTGCTGTTACCTACTCTAGCTATCATGGGATAACATGTGCATAAATACTCCTCAGTAAGGCCCATAAATTCTCCATGTCCATTAAACACAGTGACAGAGTGACACCAAAAAGGATGCACCTCGGTTCAGGAAGGTATTTAAGTCCAAGCCTAACTTTAGGTACACAATCTACTTGTAATTAAATCAAGTTAAAGAAAGCCATATGATTAGGCACCTTGTTAAATTTGGGAACAAATTATTAGCCCTTATAAACCAGGAGATTCTATCTTGGGGTTTACAGCACGTGAAAACAAACACAAGCACACAGAAACACGCACACACGCAGGGCATTATGATGCTGTTGCAAGAGGGGATTTATTTTTAGTGTAACTATACAGAGTAAGGGCAGCTCTTACTCAGGTTAGGAGGAGGTCTGGCCACACTTTCCTTCTTTTCTAAACTTCCAACAACAATTGATGGTCTTATAAAACCTTTGCTAATGTTCCTATGCCACAAAAATAAGTCTATTTAGTATCTTTCTTACACATCACCAAAACGAAAGCATGAACTTAGAGTTGGCATTTCACTGCCAAGGAGAGAGAGTCCTACCAGAGCATGAGGCTAGAAACAGCCCAAAGCAAGGGAAACTTGATGCAAGTTGGGCTTAGAAAGGACAGCGAGGGCTCCACATAGAAAAAGGCGATTTCTTGGGGTGCCCCTGAAATATCACAGCGCTGGATGAGAGGACAGCAGGAGAGAACAGACGGAAATCTGACCAAAGCAGGTTACTGCATGGTCTCTGAGCAAAAGGTCTCTGCTCACCATGAAGGGAGATGTTTGCTAGCTGGCAGCTATCTGAAGAGCCCAATAACCCATCTGAGCAAGGTCCCTCCAGCTCTAACATGGTGCAGGTAGCGGACAAGAAAGGGCCAGCGAAGGCAGCCAGGCCCGTGTGGAGCAGCCATGCTGCAGCACAGGGTGTGAGTTCCTGCAGGGCATGAGAAGCACGAGGGGTCCCAGGAACACCCATCCCTCCTCATGGCCCTCGTCCAGAGCAGAGGCACAACAGAACAACCTCTCCCTGACCCTGCAGCCCATCAGACAGTGCCTGTCTCTGAACACATTTCACATCCCGCTTTTCCAGCCACAGGCTCCTGCCTTGCACTAGCCATGGCACTTTACTGGCTCTTCTTTGACCCAGTTCCTCTCATTAAACTAGCAGAAAACTCATCCAGAAAAAAACCCCACAGTGGGTCAGACTGAGCTCTCCAAAGGCCAGGTGAGCACCAGCATGGGCACATGGAGGGGCTGCTGCACACAAAGTGGGGAGCAGGGAGGATGGAGCAAGAAACCACCTGCTTTGACAGCAGCATACTGAGAATGGTTCAGCCATCGCATGTGGCTGCATTTTTATGCAGTATTGTGTGGAGATTTACTCGTCCTGTTGCAGCCTGTGTGAACTCAGCTCCTTGTCGTTGCAGATGGAGGATGGTTGAACTGAGACAAAGATTTTTTTTTTTTCTTTAAGGAACTCCAAAAAGATTTTTTTTCCTTTGCTTCAGGTCACATAAGAACACACAAAAGGACAAAGCAATAAATGCTCACATGCACTTTCTTGTCTTTATTTCCATTCTCTGGAACGAGGCCAGAGACATCTAAGTAGTGCACTCTGTTCTCTTCCACTCCCTCACAGAAATTATGGACTCTCCTTTGCAGCCAATTTCCTCCTCCTTCTCTGTCTGGGCCCAAGCTTCAACCACTACAAAACAATGTTCCCCTGTTCTTCTCCAGGGCCCATTCTCCATGCATCTACCCCAGGCTCTCTGAGGCCTCCAAGACCTTTACGGCTTTACTTTTACATATCCAAGATGAAAACCTGTTCTTTCTGCTTCGATTCTGGGAAAATTCCACTCTCTCTCCCCACTTTGCATAGGAACTTGGCTGCACTCATTTCCTTCAGGTTCAGCCCCTCCACGGTGCTGAGGGGCTGCCACTCCTGAGGGCATTGGTACATGAGCAGCCCTGCTCAAATGCACCTGACACTGTTGTAGAGCTGCCTTGAAAAATACAGAAATGTTTCACGGCACAGGTTGTCCCCAGCCTAAGCCTGACACCTTAAACTAGGCACTGGCAAATCAAAACAGCAGGTATGTCACATATTACACCACCTCCCACTTTCTACAAATACCTAAATTCATCAGTATTAGACTTGCACAATTCGATAACTCATACAAGTAAGTGCTACAAAGTAAATACGAGTTTCAAATAATCAGTTTTTACACATCCATTTAAAAGGATGTTATTCTCCACATTCCAGCTACCCCATGAACATTCCTGGAGTGTTACAGGCACAAACACTGCCAACATTTCTAAAGCTCCCCCAGAAACAAGTTCACATGTGTACAAAAGGCAGAGATGTTCCCGATGGCTTGTTTATTAATACATCGTGTTGCCATCTAAAACAAATACAAGAATAAATTAAGAAATACAGAATGTCTTGAATGAAAGCATATTCTTCTCTACTTCTTGGCTGTGAAGTTAACATAACTTATGGATTTGAAAAAAATCTCAGTGTTAATTAACTTAATATTTGATCCATCCATACCTAAAAATATTCCACAATAAAAGCAAGTAAAAAACAAAGCTAAAAAACCCCACAAACATAAGCAGACCTAATCTCATAATTATCGTCACGTAGAAGCACTTGTGAGACATATGCATTAATCAATTATCAGAAAGTAGTGCTTTGGTCTCAGGTAGTCAGCAATAGCACTCGTATAACATTACAAGGAGCCTGATGTTTTGGCAAAACCAGAGCAGGAAAAAATGAAACTAAAAGGCATATTGTACATGTGACCTACAGGACTGGGATTATTACCTCTAAGCTTATTAAGAGTAAAAGCTGTCAGTCGGACCACCCCACAACCAGGGAGGAAAACTGAGATTACTCAGCAACAAAAGGCATAAAAAGGAGACGTGTCTTCTCGGAATGGACGGAGGCAGAGAGTGAACCACAGCCCTGCTTCAGCTATCTGAGCAGTAATTGGCTCACAGGAGCGACTGCCACGTTAAGGCATTATCATTATCTAGCTCACATAACTGGAAATTCACGCTCTGTTCTTTAAATTGGCTTAACCAGCAGCATCTGCAGCACTTTAATTAATTACAGCAATTGGCGTACCTTAAAAGTAGATGCACAGATTTGAAATGATAATGCCCTGTGAGTAATAATTGTAAACTAGCATTAAACCAGACCTATCCTAAACAAAAACTAGGGTATACTGTTGGGCTTCAACAGAAAACAAGCTTCAACCTAGTAATTATTATTGTCTGCCCAGGCTCACCAACAGATACTACAATTCTACGTGACACTTTACATCCAATTAGCCCAGGAATGCAGAAGCTCACAACACGTACAACAAAAATCTGTTCGGGTTTGATGCTATCCAGTCAAAATTTGCTCAGGCACCTAAATTTGGGGTTCCTTTGACAGATAAACTTTCAGTTAAAATCATAACAGAGATTGATTACCACTATTTATATTTAGTACACTCTTTATAAAGAAACACAGGAGCCAGACATCACACTCAGCTCACAAAGAAGTTTGGTTGACAGCCATTAGCTTTGCTTCAGTAAAAAAATCCACAGGCACTGTACATAAATGTGGATTTATTTTCTTTCTTGGTATCTGCAGCTCTAAAATACAGAAGAATTACTTGGAAAAAAATTTGGAGGCAAGGAATTAAAAAGCTCTTTTGTTCCTTTTATGTACAGCGATTTGAAATCTTTACTTAGAAGAAAATAATTTTTAAACCCTGACAGTGAAATCCATATACACATCCTGGAAAAATCTAAAAGCTGTTCTTCATACCATTTCCAGCGAGAACACAAAACACTATCAAGATTTGTTCTGACTTGCTTCCGTACAATTTCTGGTTTAAAGACAGATTTTACATTTAATTAGCACCATGCTGCAAAACGGGACACAAGAATTTTAATCAGGCATCTTGAATGTAATGGAAGTTTAAACACTTAAAGAGCTCAGTGTTACTAAATTAATCGAATCTGATCCTCAAATTCATAGGTAATTTAGGGGTCAGAATACCTGGTATAAAGGCCACTACCAAACAAAATTTGAACTCCACATTTATCAAACACAAGTCTTATCTTTTGCAGCCGTGTGAAAGAATGAAGCACAGCTTTCTTGATTCTAGTAAAGATGTAAAGTTTTGAACATATTTTTAACCCAAAGAAACCCGAAACCATAGATTCAACTAAGGGATGACTGGTTTTAAGTTGCAAAAACTTTAACCACCTAATAAAAATAGATGCCGCAGCACAAAATACGCCTTTGTGCAATGTTGTCCCGTGCCCATTTCTGAAAGCATGACTGTTCTCCTCGTAACTCACAGAACTCACACAGAGGCACAACCTCAGCAAGGCAGTGAGTGCAAGCCCGAACAGCTAAAATACCAAGGCTGGTGCAGCAGCAAAACCCAAAACCAGCAATCTTATGTAGCAACTCACACCACAGAGACATGCAAAAGGCAGCCAGAGGAAAAAAATACCTTTTCTAAAGCAGCAAAACTCCAGTGACTGTGTTTATATACTCTGTGCCTACTGTGCCTGGGCTGTGCAGAGAGCAGTGAAGCTTCACTGGTATGTGTAATTCTAAGACATGAATATCCATGCTCAGGAATACTCTGATAACATGTTTATCTTGGGTGTACAGAAAAAAGATGCATGCACAAATAAACAGCTACAGTCAATGTAATCACGTTCATCTCCTGAGTACCCGTTTATAAATCCCAATCTAGAAACAATATGTGCTACTAAAGCACCAGCCTCTAAGGAAAAATGGCCACAGTGCAAGAAAAATAAAAAATAAAATAATAATTCTTGTCTAAGACTGATACTTATTCTACACAGTCACCCATTTCTGATGGAGAGGGATCACAAGTGCACAATACAAGTTATTTGTTGACTAAATATCATCCCGAAATGCTCAGATATAAAGGTTGGAAGGATTAACACAAAAGGTCTCACTCCAAGACAAATGTCTCCTTCATAGTTCAGTTCACAGCCATCACGACTGCTCAGTCAGGCCTGTGATCCCAGAATGCCGGGCATATACCTGCTAACCAAACACACCAAAGACTTGGAAAATCTCTTGTTGATACTGGCATATTTTTAGAGGAGATTTTAATTACCACCACAGAGAAACAGAGTTTTTTAAACATGTGAAGATCCCAAATAGTTTCCTCTTCAAATCTCAGCTC
The DNA here is from genome assembly GCA_013398015.1 of Oreocharis arfaki. Lineage (NCBI taxonomy): Eukaryota > Metazoa > Chordata > Aves > Passeriformes > Paramythiidae > Oreocharis > Oreocharis arfaki. Next base: position 141,161 of record VZRR01003450.1, on the reverse strand, counting down.
CTTCTGAAACAACTTCCACATAGGAATTACAAATTTGCCAGGTTGGCATGATTCACATGCTGCTTCCTTCCTTCTCCTTATTTAGTCTCTCACCTTTTCCAAGCAAAAAAATGTGAGACATGAAACAACTCCCCCCCAGTTTTAAGCTGTTTGCAGAAGCCTTACACAGTTTAATTACATATTTATATGGAGGCCATTTTTCAAAATAAATGCAGAGAAATTAATTAATTAGCATGCACTAAAACATGTTGGGGTCTGGTATCACAATAAAATCACTTCGTGATTTTCCAACAAACCGTAACTATTAGGGGGAAAAAACTGCAGCTGCAATTCATATTTCTAAATATATATTTGGGTTTGAACATTGTTCTCTAATAATAATGCCCTTTCACATGGCCTTACGTTTCAGAAACTATCTGAACTGTGCTTATCTTCTTTCACTTTCAGTTACAGACTACAGTATGAAAAACTAAGATTTCTAAAAGAGAAAGGGCTGAATTTTAGTGCTGAATATTTTATCCTTACTGGATGGTAATTTTTCTACTCCCTCTACTGGCATACCTTAAAAGCAAGTAAAGAAAAACCTGAAGGGCATTCTAGCTTGTAAAACATAATGAGAAAATATTTTTTGTAACCTCAAAATAATTGTTTGCACAACTTGGCAAAACATTATTCTTAAATCTTGGGGATTTTTAAGCCATCAACAGATTTTTGGCAGATTTCTTCATTGGAAGAATTAACTAAGCACCTCAAAAAAAACCATCCTGGCCACTTTGTGTTAGAATTACTATCAAGTAGTACCATCACCTGTCGCTGCTCCGATCAAAACAGGTCTCTCCCTCAAACATACTCTATGGCTAAAAGACCCGAAGAGTGATCGATGGAATAGAAATCTACATGATTACCACAAGTCTACATAAATAAGCAAAAATATCCTGAGCTTAACAAGTTGCTACTTAAATGTTAGACAGTGCTCTGTGAACCATTTTATATTAAAATTGGATAGTTCTAAACATCACACATACAAGAAGTATTGTTTGACACAGTGCCATTTTGATGATAAATTGCAATCTACAGCTCAAATAATTCTAGCCAGGGATTAACATTTCAGAGGCTGAGCCAGAGATTATGTGTGTGGATCTTGAATTTCATCATCTCCCTTCGGCACAATACCTCATTCTTCCTTTTTTCATCTATTCTCTCATGAAGGGTCAGGAAAGCTTAGCCTTGCTGTTTCATTCATTTCATCTCTACATTAACCAGATACCTTGCAGTCTTTAGTTCTTACGTGTTATTCCATTACAAATACTACAGCCACACTGCACTGTGCTCCGGCTAATGAGGCATGTACCAAATCAAAGGCTGCCATCAAGTGGTTGTAGCACACTGCCAGCACTATGCAAAGTTAGTGTTCTGCAAGGGCTTTCACCAGGACACACTGTCCAGGCTGGATTGAACTCTGCCCTGATTTAAAGCTTTGGGGGAAATCCAGATGCTAAGAGATGGTGGTCCCACACCATTCCACTTCCTTCCTTTTAAATTCTAAGGTCCAGCCTAATAGCTGGCACCACCATGCAGGAGATGTTCCTGCTTCTCGCCATGCTGGATCAGCAGGCGCCAGAATTGTTTCTGCCATCACGTTGCTCATCACTGCACCAGTGGAGAACAGCCTTAACAACCAGTCAAAAGCTTCCCCGCTAGCAGTGGGACAAGACGGGTGTCGCAGGGTGGGGCTTTCACAGAAGATGGGGAGAACAAACACAGTTTCTTGTGCCACCATACCCAGTTTCAAATCAAACTGAGTTAAAGATTGCTAATCTATATTCATACCGAACTTTAAGACAGTGTGAGAGCTCTTCCTCGCAGTGATTGTGGGGAGTATCTTCAGCATTACTCAGCTATTTGAAGCAACCACGCCCTGACAGATCATTCTTCAGCATAAGCATTCAATCCCACCCACACAACTGGCCTTTCCATAGAAATACTGTATCGCCATATGCCATCAGCTCTAAACCACAGCCTGTTACTCCAATTCATCTTTGCCCGACAGGTAGAAACAACGAAGCAAAACCAAAGTAAAACCCACTTTTAAAGAATCACACAGATTCACCGAATAGGCAAGGTGGGAAGGGACCACAGTTGGGATTATCTAGTCCAACCTCGATGTTCAAGCAGGGCCCCCTAGAGCATGTTACTTAGGATGTTGTCCAGACGGATATCCATCTCCAGTAAGGGACACTCCAACACATCTCTGGGCAACCCTTCTACTGCTCAGTCACTATCCCAGTAAAGTTTTTCCTCCTCATGGTCAGGAAGGACTTCCTTTGTTCCAGCTCCTGCTTGTTGCCTCTCATCCTATTGCTCTACCCTACCAAGAGGAGCCTGGCTCCATCCTCTCGACATCCTCCTTTGAATACTGATACACATTGATAAGAACCTCTCACAGTCTTCTTCAGCCCAAACAGGCCCAGCTCCCTCAGCCTGCCCTCATAACTGAGGTGTTCCAGTCCACGTATCACCTCCATAGCCCTCCTGTGGATTCACTCCAGGAGCTCCATGTCTCTCTTGTACAGAGTGGCCCAGAATTGGACACAGATGAGGCCCGTCCAGGACTGAGAAGAGGGGCAGAATTCCCTTCCTCAACTTCCTTCTCACTTTCCAGTGCATCAAGACAGACTTTTTTTCCAATGAAAAAGAATGATGTCTTTCTAAGAACTGTGGCTATTTTGCTACTCTAGGAAAAAAGCTTTGCACATGCCATGGAACACGGAAGTTTTGCATGGTAGGACTAAGACCAAAGATTACTCAGATGTGTCTCCCCAGCTCATGTTCATCCATGGCATGACTTCCAGAAATTCAGGTGTCACTTAAAACAACACCTTCCATCTTGCAGTTGCAATGAAAATACCAAGAAAACATTATTTGAATGTAATTGATGAGGACAGACACAATTCTCTTCATTTCTTAAAGGGTTTGGCTCCAAAGTATAATATGCTGAAGAGCCATGTTTTCCCTGCTGCTCGCAGTGCCCGACCATCCAGTCTCCCTTGGTCTCCCCTTGCCATTGCCATTAGCCATGTCTTGCATCTTGGACTTCTCATCTTCACGGAAAGATATAAAAAAGGAAAGCAAATACTGGAATAGTAGCATTGGGAAAAAAAAACCCCAAACAACCTGGAAGTGGGGAAGAAAGGTGAAAAGGTATAGGGTTTTGTCAGATACAGATTTCGGTGGTAGTTGATTTCTATGTTCTTTTTATATTCTTTTCTGAATTTATTTAGCACTCAAATGTGGAAAGCACTACCAAATCTCGCATTCCAAATAACTTCTCACTCTTTGACAGGAAAAAAAAAAGCAAATATAATTAATTTTCATTTCAGGGATCTACTTTACAGATAAAAATAGGAGACACAATTATTCACACAATTTTCAACATCGCTTCTAGTTTGGTACATATTGTATGTGTTCTTTGAATTTTGTGTTGTGCCTTCCTGTGACTGGAGACTGTTTCATGGAGTTGTTTTGCTTTAGGGAGCAAAGCTTAAAGAGTTTCTTTAATCTTATTCCTTGTTGAGCAGAATACTTGTATAGTATAAATCATTAAAACTATATATAAAAACTGAGTCTTTAAAGAAAATCTCTGAAAACTACTAACTGTATTTATGTTTAGCAGGCAAAGTCCTCAGAGTCAGACACAGCTGTTTCCCATCTCAGGCTAAGCTGCACATGGTATTAAAACAAACTTGGAAAACCTGGCATCCATCCTGCTCAGTCTGCCATTCTGCCAGGAAGGTTGGTTTGTTCTCAGTCCTAGTCTACAGAAAACCCTCCAGAAGCAGAAACACTGCTATTTAACAGTGCAATGTAACACACAACTGTACCATCTTCAGGCTTTACATGAATCATGCTTGGTGTATGTATATATGTAAAATTTTTCAGGCCACTGGAAAATGTGAGAAACATTGCTGAAGTATAGTGCTGTAGTTTAGGAATGGTTGTGTCCAATTTAGTGTTCCCACTGAGACTCTCCAAACCATGCTCCACTTGCTCCCTTGCCTCTTCCCTCCTCTCTGAGGACTTGCCCACTGGAAACTGGAGTGGCATTTACCCTTGAAAAATTTCCTGTGGTGGTCATTCTTCCTCTCAACTCGCATACCCAAGCTGCCGGGGCAGAGGTTTTCCATCCCACTTCCTCCTGTCCTCCATGCAGGTAAAACACCAGGGTACCTCGTGGTGTGAACCCTCTCTCTCAAGCAGGGGGGTGCTTGCTCCCAGTAGCAGAGACTCTGGTCTGTACTGGTGGGACATGGGATGTTTCCTCTCTAACTTGCTCGAGTCTTTCCAGTCTCTCCATAGTCCTGGACAGTCTTTCCACAGCCAAGGTGCAGGGCAGTAGGGAGGCCAAGAGATGGTTTTCATATTGCTGGAGTCAGGCAGCCACCTGAAGCACTGTTCGTTCTCCTTTCATTGACATCAATGCCAGTGAGTTGGCACATGACAATGGCATGCTCCATACAGATTTCCACCACGTGGATTGTGTCCACTGGACCTCCTCCGGATCTACAGGGGACTCTTGTAATTTGAACCCCTATAGATTACCTCCAGCACAGCCGATTGTCTCAGAAGGACACCCTTCTCCATGGCATTCCACCTGCCTGTGTGCACTACTAGACCATCCTTGGGAGACCTTTCCCTCACACTTGGCAGGAGCTGCATCCAGAGACTCAGAGTTTCTGTCCTCATCCCAATCCCCTTGTCAATGGCCAAATTGCAGGACAGGGATCCCAGGTGCTTGGCTTCCATACCATGAGCCATGATATCCCAGCATTGGAGCAGCCAGGTCACCAGGGGCTCACCAGAGTGGTGGCTGAAATCTTACTCTCCCAGCTCAGTCTGGGATAGGGATCAGGTGATTATCTCTGGCCCTGCCTCTTCCTCCTGTTGTGAGGGCCCTGCTTCCTCTTCATCCCTCACTATGCAAACAGATTTTGTCTTGGATTTCTCCTTCTGTGTAAGACCAGCTGCTGCCAACTGTCCCTCTGGTTCAGCTCGGTTTGAGTGGCCTATAGGTCTGATTTCCTCCTCCTCCTCCCACTGAGGGTGCTGTCCAGTATTGACCTGTGTCCAGCAAAGAGCAGCCAGGACCCAGCACACTGCAATAAGTTGCTCCTCTCTGGAGTTGCCATAGCATTCTCCTTGCAAATATTCTGTCACTTTACCAGTAGTTGTCCAGGGGTGAACTTCCAAACCATCAGAGCAGAGAACTTCCCTAAATACTGGCCCATTTTCTCCCACATTCCATGCCACTCAAGACTATCTACCCTTGGGGCAGATCTTTGAATGACCTTCCCAGAAATCTCTGTCCTGACTCTAAGCAGGTGTGGACTGCGCTGAGGAGTCATAGCAGAAATAGCAACAAGAAAATGATTTCCTTAGCATCCAAAGGAAATTCAAAATTCTCAAAAGCTGTTGTAACAGGCCTGAAGGAGGAAAAAGGAGTGAGAAGCCGGGGAAAATCATCTTCTTCTGTTCCCCTCCTAGACTGCAAAAATTAACCCTGTCCTGGCCAGAACCAGGACATACAGCCCACTGTGCTCAGAACAGCAACCTTTGAGTTCAGGGATGCAACTCTGTATGGGTCACAAATTCGACAAAAACTCAGTTTAATCTTATATTTATACCAGTACATGGAAACAGAGAAAATATTGGTAAGTTACGAAATGCCATTTATGGC
>VZRR01003450.1:28482-134963 GCA_013398015.1 Oreocharis arfaki | reverse complement strand
ATAGTCCGTGACAGTCTTTCCACAGTCAAGGTGCAGGTCAGTAGGGAGGCCAAGAGATGGTTTTCATATTGCTGGAGTCAGGCAGCCACCTGAAGCACTGTTCGTTCTCCTTTCATTGACATCAATGCCAGTGAGTTGGCACATGACAATGGCATGCTCCATACAGATTTCCACCACGTGGATTGTGTCCACTGGACCTCCTCCGGATCTACAGGGGACTCTTGTAATTTGAACCCCTATAGATTACCTCCAGCACAGCCGATTGTCTCAGAAGGACACCCTTCTCCATGGCATTCCACCTGCCTGTGTGCACTACTAGACCATCCTTGGGAGACCTTTCCCTCACACTTGGCAGGAGCTGCATCCAGAGACTCAGAGTTTCTGTCCTCATCCCAATCCCCTTGTCAATGGCCAAATTGCAGGACAGGGATCCCAGGTGCTTGGCTTCCATACCATGAGCCATGATATCCCAGCATTGGAGCAGCCAGGTCACCAGGGGCTCACCAGAGTGGTGGCTGAAATCTTACTCTCCCAGCTCAGTCTGGGATAGGGATCAGGTGATTATCTCTGGCCCTGCCTCTTCCTCCTGTTGTGAGGGCCCTGCTTCCTCTTCATCCCTCACTATGCAAACAGATTTTGTCTTGGATTTCTCCTTCTGTGTAAGACCAGCTGCTGCCAACTGTCCCTCTGGTTCAGCTCGGTTTGAGTGGCCTATAGGTCTGATTTCCTCCTCCTCCTCCCACTGAGGGTGCTGTCCAGTATTGACCTGTGTCCAGCAAAGAGCAGCCAGGACCCAGCACACTGCAATAAGTTGCTCCTGCTCCTCTCCAGAGGTGCCATAACACTCTTCTTGCAAATAGTCTGTAATTTTATCATGTAGTTGTCCAGGGGTGAACTTCCAAACCATCAGAGCAGAGAACTTCCCTAAATACTGGCCCATTTTCTCCCACATTCCATGCCACTCAAGACTATCTACCCTTGGGGCAGATCTTTGAATGACCTTCCCAGAAATCTCTGTCCTGACTCTAAGCAGGTGTGGACTGCGCTGAGGAGTCATAGCAGAAATAGCAACAAGAAAATGATTTCCTTAGCATCCAAAGGAAATTCAAAATTCTCAAAAGCTGTTGTAACAGGCCTGAAGGAGGAAAAAGGAGTGAGAAGCTGGGGAAAATCATCTTCTTCTGTTCCCCTCCTAGACTGCAAAAATTAACCCTGTCCTGGCCAGAACCAGGACATACAGCCCACTGTGCTCAGAACAGCAACCTTTGAGTTCAGGGATGCAACTCTGTATGGGTCACAAATTCGACAAAAACTCAGTTTAATCTTATATTTATACCAGTACATGGAAACAGAGAAAATATTGGTAAGTTACGAAATGCCATTTATGGCACCTTATTCAATACCATTTTATTCAGGCAATCTTTCCAGCCAAGGCTCAGGTTGCCACCACACCTAAGCTAAACCAGAAAAAGCTTGTTTCTACCGCCTGTCAAGATTCAAGAAGCAATTTGGCTCAGATATAGATAATGCAAAACAACGAGAAAGGAGAAACTTCACAAGAAAGACACAATATGATGGCGCAGCATCAATTCAGAATGAAGAATATGCTGGGAGGGGAATGAATGAAATGGCATCAATTAAGTTATAGAGGTCAATTAATTTCTATTATATTAAACTCGATTAAGACAGCTAACAACCAAAGATAAGAGGCTGAAAGAAATAACACTCAGAGCTATTACACTGCCAGATGGTTTTCCTAATAACAAGGGTTTTCAGGAGGCCAGAACTCTTATTTTCCTGTCAGCTGGCTATAGTTCTGCTGGTGGCCACTATTTTAAAATAATATGCTCTCAGTTAAATTATAACTGCTTGCATGTACAATCCTATCCAGTTACTTAATGCAGAGCTACATTTTACACAATAATGGATATTTTAATTTCTTTTTTGACGCATATTTCCGTACCTTGAGCACATGCAATTGCAAGGTATTATCTCAAATCAACCAAAATATTCAATTTGACTCCCAGATTATCTGCCTTTGAAGGTGACTTATGTCAAAAATATTTTTCATTAAACGCATTGCCATTTTTTCCATTTTCCACGCTGAATATTTTGTACTACATGGCAGCAGCATATGCTGCTGTTTTAACACCATACAGCTACCAGGTCAAAAATGAAATTTATCCATCATAATGCTGCCCCAGACAGAGGTACTTTACATAATGATATTCTGAACCACGTCAAGAGCAAACACACAGCCATGACTGTATGGAAATGTAAAAACACACTCAGACACATAAAAACCAGAAAAAACGTGGCAAGCCGAACAAGCTTAAAAGCAAATACTTTTCTATTAAAAGGCAAGTTGCTTGGCTCAGCTTATGCTTGGAGTACGATTAGAACCCCACTGTAAAACAATTACCAAGACACTCTTGTGTATTTGATGTCTGAAAGAGAAACGACCTCATGCAGACTCCGGCTCTTGCATGCGCTGGCAAGTGTATTTTACTGCTGATTTTCTATGAATAAACATATGCTAAGAGTGGCTGAAACACACTGCTGGTTTTAAACATGCCTAATGTAGTATTAGAGGTTTGTTTCCAAAGCTGTCTGCCTTGTTTATCAGCTTCCCCCCTCCAGGATAGCAACTCCAATCAGCTGTCTTGTACAACTCAGCTATAGGAGACAGATTCTTCTAGCAGGAAATAGCCTCCCCTCAAAAACCCAAACAAAATGGTTCTAGGCAATTTAGAAAACCGTTGTACTTTACTGCTGTGAATCAATAATAACTGTATAAATTAAATGTTGCCATGTATGTGATTGTACCACACTTTGTGAGCTACAAAGACAGAGCCTCACACCCTGGATGCTCTGCCTGGAGCCCAGGGGCCTGCTCTTTCCAGCTGCCACTTGCAAGACCCTCCCATGTAACTGTAGCATAAATATCAGAAAATGAGATGTTTCCTTCACCAGAAAATGTTATGCCAAAATGCTGTAATACAGTTTTCAAAACTGCCATATTATCTGCCACATTATCTTTGATACAGATGCACTTAGTGCAGCTATTAACACAGCAACAGAAACAACACTATTTAAAGGACAGTTTGGGCGCTGCATTTCATTTAGGAGATGAGGATCAAATAACAAAAGAAAATTTTCATAACTGTTTTTGAAAACACAGTAGAGTTGGATGGACTCACACTTCACACTCACTCAAGATAAAAAATGCTATTAAAAGAGTAAAAAGTTAATTAGATATTAGAAGTTATTTTAACAATTTCTCTAAAATTCTTACTTAAATAAGATTTCTGTCAACTCTCAGCTCTGCTTTAAGGTTATTACATATTAATGACAGAAAGGATTCACGGTGGCCCTAATTCCAGGTGATCTGGGTACAGTCTTGTTTTGGTCAGAAGGAAAATGACATTGCAGACAGCAAGTGTTACGTCCTGAGTGAACACTAACAGGCTTTGCTTTGGGATACCAGGGTGGCTGCAGGTCAGAATATCAATTAATTGACAATGCTGTTCAGAGAAGTTTATGGAGCTCCTGCCCTCACAATGCCTACCTGGAACCAGGGCCGCTGGTGCTTCCCCTTTGGGCCAGGCTGTATCGAGGGGAAAACACCCACAGCCTTTCAGGCCTTCCTCGTGTAACACTTGCCCTAAATGCAGGTGGTCGTTTAGTTGTCCTACAGCATTTGGTGCAAAATTTCTCCAGCAGAATTTAAGTGTGCAATCCACTTCCATCATCTTCTGTACTTTTCAGAGATGCTGAATCCAAGGGGATTATGTAAGTAAGGGACTCCCATAGGGTCAGTGTGGACACACAAGCCAATCACCCATTCTCAGACACCCCAAACCAGGGTGATCCACCCTGTGCAGAAGCCTCTCTCCTGCTCCTTTCCAGAGTCAGGACCCTGCCTCTGATCATATTCCCATTTTAGATGAAACTGCCCAGAAATGCCATCATGAAGCACAGAAGGAACAGCAATGTGTTACTGGAAAAGCACAGGATCAGGCCTGTGGGAAAGATTTCCTACCCTGGCTCCTTTACAGCCAGAGCAGCCAATCAAGACAACAATTTCTGCAAGTTTTGCTCCAAAGGCCTAATCTCGGAGATTTCTCAACTAGAACAAAGCGCTAAATATTTAATGTAAGCAAAAACTAAAAGTAAAACAAGTTTTCTGAATCTCTATTACATTTAAAGCAGAACAAGAGCGAGACAGCTGACAAAGCAGCATTTAATTCTGAGCTATATCTAGACCAGAATACTCAGCCTAATTTACACAGGCAGCCAGTCAGTTCACATAATCACACACAGCAGAATATGACAGGGGAATTAAGGACCAGGAAAGCATGTCTGAACTATGAGCTATTCTAAATACATTAAACGCAGACATTTAAGTCAGAAAAAAGCTAACCTGATCAATTATTATTTTAAGCAAGAAATTACTTCAAGCAAAAAATACAAAACGAATGGATAGAGAGGTTTTTACTACTTTTTCTTCAATAAAGGAAATAGTCAATTTAAACCTAAGCTCCCACATGCTATAAAGATGCACTAGACGAGATAGCCAAGATTTTGTAATAAATTCTGGTATAGCAACTGATCAGCAAGTAAGGAAACATCCTATTCCTATGTCAGTCTTTTCCCCCAGGTTCTTCCAGCAAACAGCATCAGCAGCACTCAGAATTTCAATTCCCTGCACTATGCTGGCATTTGCTTCCCAACATCTATTTCCAGAAACAGGTGGGAAGATTAGGCTTTCATTCAGATGTAAAGCAAAACTTGCTCTTGCAGAGTTAGTGTTGCAGCAGTACTGTAGTAAAAGATATTCAACCACTCAGCAAAAAAGTATGTTTTTACCAAAATTCTGGGCTGATTACTATTCCTATTCAAATAATTATTTCTTGGAAAGCTTCATCTGGAAAACAACATATTCAGAGCTGTATCTGATGAAATCTTAACTTTTTGCTAATATCTCATTTTATTGTATCACATTCAAAATTGCTCTCCTTTAAGACTAGAAACAATTCATTTCTATGTCCCACCACCTGCCCTCTCCCATCACTTTCACCTTATTTATCACCTTTATTTGTGGTGTCATGTCAGGCATTTTAAGAGAGAGAAATAATCTCCCCAAACCTGTGAGTGAGAAAACATGCTCCAGGGCATTCAAAATGAGGAATCATCATAAGCAACCATGATCCAGAGTTTCGGAGATGACAGGGGGAAGGATGGACTGGGGGATGAGAACCACAAAAGAACACACGTGTACCAATAAAATGAAGCTGGATTATGTCAAATGTTCTGTAATGTTTTCTAATGTTTCTTTCATTTCAAGGTTTTGCTGATATTTGAGTGGAGGTCAATTCAGAACTCTCTCTAGGTTAGGGTTCCCAAAGTTACACAAGAGCAACAGACAGAAGGAAAAGCCAGATCTCGTTTTCTCTGGTTAAACTTGTTACTCTTTGTAACTCTTCCCTGCAGGCCAGCATGAACAGCAAACTCTAGACTCCTTTTTTCTCTGATTCCAGAAGATTCAGTGGGCATATTCAAAAAGGCACCATTAGAAAACAGTGTCTAAAAAGGCATCAAAGCATTTTGGAAGACTCTCTAGAAAGGAGAGATGCAGAGGTCAGTTCAGTTTTCTAGATCTCAATACGAGAACAGCCTGGAAATTCTGCCTGGAATGCTTCCCCAGGCAGGTGACAGAGTGCAAGAACAGCTGGGCACTGCTAGTCCCTGAAAGCCATGGGCAGCAGGAGCAGAGCAGGACACTGAGCACTCACTCACATAAATGAATCCGTGGAAAGAGAATGCTAATGATCTGCTAATGCAATCATGGGAAGTGAAATCCCACATGCAACCACTGTCACATTATTGGGGTTGATTAGTCAGAGGCCAGAAGGAGAGAGCCTCCAGCCACATGGAAAGCAGAATCTGTTCTCTAGAGCTGTAATTGCTAAGAAAACAAAGAGCAGCCTAAAAGTCTATCAACAAAGATCTGGGCCAGAATGATTCCCAAAAAGGACAATGGAGCTTTGGAAGAGGCTGACTGGCAATGCTGCAGAGAGTCCACCTTAAATTTTTTTTTAAAAATTGTTAGGCAAGTGTTTGTCTGGAATTACGCTGCCTTGAGGCAACAGTGCAGGTCAGGTGAGGCTGCCTCCAGCCCCAGCTTACAGGAATCTATGAGCAAAGCTGCAACAACAGGTGGGGCATTTTTCTCCATTCATCTGCCAAATCAGTAGGTCTGGAATGTCCTCTTCTGTTGTTAGCAAAGACTGAGTTTTAATAGGCCTGCCACATAAAAAGAAGACTACAGTTCGTGTCAGGAATAACAGCAATTATTGTCCGTGGAATTTCCTACTGGAAAGGACTCACTCACCACAGCCCTGAGCCCTGGCAATGACCTACGGACAAAGGAGGAACATAGGCACAGGTGGGAAGATGGAAAAGCATACTAAGAACTTTGGAATATATTACTGTGCTATTTATTAGCTATTAGAGACACAAACATGGGCTCAAAAAAATATTTTCGACAAAGAGCTGGAAAACTTGTTTCACAGTCTGTGCATTTTCAAGTCGGGAAAACATTCCATGAATCTTTCCGTTTCATTAAGAATGTAGGAAGTAACTGTCTACAAAACTGTCAGCAAACAAGTAAACATTATGGCTTGTCCTCAGTGGATGTTCTTATGTATTTTTCCATGCTCTGAGCATGCTAGGAAGCAAAATGACATTTTTCCACTGCTTCAGATATCTTTATATGAGACAAAGTTCTTGTACATAGAGCCAACGAAAGCTTCCACATCTTTAGACCAATTTAAACCTCCTCTCCTCCCTCCTATCCTTTTCTCATTCCATTAGCCAAACAATCTGCAGAGACCAAGAAACACAGCCCAAACTTCAGAGAGAAGAGCTGAGGTGCAGTCTTTGTTTCAAGCTGACTAAAACTGCCCTCCCTCCTGGCACCTCGGAAGGGACACTCGATGAGCTCAGATAGTGAAAGGAACCAAGTGTGGAAACAGCATATATTCAAGTACCCACAGAAGCAATGAGAGAGAAAAATCACTTACTAGAGGAAGGGGCTTATAAAATGGAAGGCAACTAGTCCTTGTTCTCTAAATGGAATAGGCAAAATACACTAACACCAGTCTGTAAGATTTTGAAAGCCTATTACCACTCTACACATGGGCAAGTCTTACTCTTAGTTATGAATTTCTTGCTCTCCTACTTGCAACAGCCAACCTGAACATCCAATGTTATTATTCAGAAGAACATAAAAAACCCCAAGAGAATTCCAAGAACTGCCTCATGAAGTAAAAGCAGATAATCAATTGCACAGAGTGTGGTTAAAGAGAGATGAACTTAGAGATAAGAAAGTTATCAGTAAATATACAAAGAACACAGCTGTGAAGGAGATAAAGACATAGAAAAGGCTGATAGAAAATGAATACCAATATTTAAATAGTAATAAACTGCTCTACTATCAAACTATTTATGGATGATACATACAGTAGATGACACAGTTCACCTACTAGAATACAAATACAGAGTGACTAGGGCAATAAAAATACAGCTAGAAAAATAATGTACAATAATCAAGGTAATGGATCATGAAGTAATGTACATATACCCCAAACAAGAAAATAACCACAAGAAACAAGTATCTTGTTTCATTTTCATTTACAGCATGGCTTTCTTGCACAAATCACCTCATCACTACCTAAAAATCCCTCTGAAAGTACAGCATAAACTTGTTTGGGATTTGGTAGTATCTGCCAGCAGAGGCATCAAACTGCAGTTGAATTTCTTTTACCTGGTCTTTGCTCAGCCATACTGAAGCATTACAAAATTATTTTCAAGATTGACTTTTAATACGAATTAAAAAAAGAAACAAACTCAAAATTTTTAGCAGAATTCAGACAGCTTCACAATCAAAGCACATCCCTAAGCTCTTCAGACTTCAGTATTTTGTGTTCTGAGTGCTGCTGACCAAAGAGGAAGGGAAACCCTGCAGCCTTTCAGGGCAGAGAACTTCTTCAGACAAAAAGGAAAAGGTCTCAGAGGAATGTAAATGTCCCTGTGCTTCCCAAAGGTGACCTGGTCTTGTCAGGTTGATGATAAATACATTGTTGTAAAACCAGGCAAACCACACATTAGGCCCACAGAGGGTAAATGCCTACAATTTAAGGAATGAGGAGATCGACCTCCTGCCTCCCTGGCTCCCCTATTTCTAACAGGCAGGTGGTTCCATGCTCTGGAATGTCAGCCAGCCATAGGATCATTTGTCACTCGCTCGAATCGATGAACATGTTTTCATCCACCACTAAGTGGAGCTGTTACTCTGGGAAAAGAATTTCTCCATCTCTTCCAGCATTAAAAAAAAAAAAAAACAGGGAGAAAGAGGTGATTGAAAGCATCGAGTTTCATACTTGCTTTAGCTCTCAAGAATTTTTGCAGCATAACTATTTATTAAATTTATTATTCTGAGGATACTATTTCTATATTCTCCAGTCAAAGAATAAACATCTACCCACCAGTGACCATTTAGCAGTTCTTGTGAGATGAACTAACAGCACAACTGAGGCTGTATAGAAGTTCCCACGTAACAAAAGATTGCCCTGCACAGCTCAACGAAGGTGTGAGGCAGAGAGCAAGAACAGCAGGCAGCAGATGCACTGCTGCCCCCTCTACATGAAATACACTGACATGTAACGAAAGCAGGACACAAAGTCAGTCTACATTCCCCATATAAAATCCTGAAAAAAATAATCTGCAACGTCACAGGAAATCCAGCTATACCCAGAGGAGCTGGCTGAGAAATACACTGACATTGTTTAATCCAGAGCTACTTGTACGGTGACAATTGGGGATGGAGACTTTCCTGATTAAAATAGACTGTGTGAGAAAGAAAAGGAAACTCCAGGAAACAGTAACTAAACTGTGTTTAGTGTTAACAAGTGTCCTAAGTGAAAATAGAAACTTGACATTTCAAACAAAAGTATAAACAAAGCACTTTGCTTTCAGCCCTTTTAAATGTTCAGTTATCTGTGGTAAGATTAACCTTAGCTTTACACATACAAATAATTTTCCAGTATTGGTAAGAAAAAGAAGCATTTTTAGGTAAAAAAAGATATGCAAAATCCATTGCTTCCCCACACTTCAGTGCTATGTGGTAATACTCGGTAGAAGAGCGTTTTCTTTTTTGTTTAAAATGTGACATAAAAATTAAATCATACTACTGAGAAACAGTCCATAATGAAACTGTATTAATGAGCAATAAACACTCTGCTTTGATACCACAATCCTTTAAAATGTATTTCAAAACAAAGCAGCTTCTTCAGGAAAACCCCAGGTAAAGCAGCTTCCCCTGTTTTCAGCCCAGGCAGCCCCAAAGCGGAAGCTGCTGCCCAGCACAGAGAAGGGAAAGGAAACAACTACTTCATGAAGCACTTGCTCTATGCAATGTCGAGCACTGCAGTTTGGCAAAGCCTCTTGTTTGTACAGCCCTCAGGAACTCAGCTCTCTGCAAAGTTCTCGGAGCTCCTGACTTGGAGGAGTCGGAGATTCACAGGAGCAGCTTTTGGGTTTTCACTCCGTGCACAGGACATGCAGAGGGCAAGACTGGATCTCAGGGAGCACCTCGTCACTCACACTCCTCACTACGTGACCACAGCTGGTCCTATCCTGCCCCAAATTACCTATCAAAGGCAAGAAGTGAAACTCTGCTCTTCCCTCAAGAGTGGCATTCAACCCCAGAAGGGTGCACCGCCATCTGGGAGGTACAGATGTCACAACCCAGCTCTGACTTGTTCACTGCCCTGCTCGTACACAAATAACGTGTCACAGCCCATAAAACAGTGAGTCATAACCCAGCTCTAACTTGTTTACTCCATTGCTCACAGCAAACTAATGCAAGGCAGACTGATGCTTACAGGGAAGGAATTCAAGCAGTGTAATATAGCACTCCCCCTTCCTGTACTTTAATTGTAACATAACAATAGGTATTTGAATAAGCCCTCATTACCACAGAGCTAGGATTTACTGTGATTCAGCTGCTCAAATTTTATTCAAGACTTTTGCAGCGTCTGGACACTTTTTAATCTTTTTAAATGATTAAGTCTTATACGTATAGAAAAACCGTAACAGCATTCCAGCTTACATTCTCTATGACAAACATCCATTCCTTGTCTTCAAACTCTTCAGCGTGGGGATCCTAGAAAAACAAACCAGAGAATTTGAGTCTAAAAATAATCCAGGATGCAAGAGATTGCAACACAGCCAAGATTTTCATAAATTCCGAATTATTTTTACCCACAGAAGATGCCAGAGCTAGGATTTTGCTTTATTTTGCTAGTATTTTAGCTAGGATATTGGCTTTATTGGATGTCCACTATATGATGGACAAGTTGGGGTAAAACTGCCAGTGAGGATTTCATAGAGACTCCTACAGATACAAACACGAGGTTGATGCTGATAAAGGCCCTTAATTTGGTTTCCTTTCATCCAGTGGAAAAAAAAAAAGAAGATAAATCTCTCTTTAATTCTTGCGTTCCACCTCCCAAATAAACACAACAAATCTAAATCTTGCAGATAACAGTGCAGGGAGCCCCTTGCTTCCACCTGGAGTGAGAAGATGCACACCCCAACCTCCTTATGCCCAGACTCTATGAGCACAAGCAGAGAACCAGTCACAGTTTCAGCACAGCACCTCCTTCCACTGCAGATTTCTTACATACTTATCCTGATTTCACAACATTTCTATCATATCACATGTGAGGATCAGAAAACATTTTCACTAACAGGAAGAAAAATAACAATGAAGTTCATATATCTGGCACTTTCTTTTTAATTTAATGAGCTTTCAGTCTGCTGGAGTGTGGTCTGTATTGTTGTTGTCTGAAAGTAAAACAACAGTGGAGAAGACACTAAGTCATTCCTCTCATGCCTCTATCAAGGATCCTACATTAAACAAAATACTTTAAAAAAAAAAACTAATCATCCAGTCCTAGTTCTGAACAGCTGCAACAAAACTTCTAACCCTCTAGCAAAACAGATTCTCACACTAAGAGAATGCGTCTTGATTCTTTCTTTTGACATGAAACCTGCTTTTGCTGTACCTCAATTCTATCCTACTGTTTCTAGTTACAGGAAAACACTCAATTACTCCTTTGGCCCCCATGCTTGCACACTATAGGTACGTGCAGATAAATGTCACTTCCACATCATCATCATTTCCCAACACCATATAGGAGACCCCTCAGCATCTGCAGTTTTCTTGCTATTGTTTGCCAAGTGGTCCTGGTACCACAGCAAGCACAGCAATTCCACCTTGCTGCTCTAAATTAACAAAATGCATCAAGATATCTTGCTCCTACCTTATACCCATTAGTACCATCTTTCCTATCTATCCTGAATGCTACAAGCCTCACATTTAATCTTCTTGACTCACCTCATCTTAGTCTTTTGCTTTAACCCTTGTTTCACTTCAGTTTTGCTTTGAAGTCAGACAGTGGGGAGAGGTACTGTACCACTTTTTAACTAGTTCTCTTTGAATACACAAAATAAAATATTTTGTAACAGGCTTATTGTGCCAACAAACAGAGAAAAGAAGTTATTTTTTTTATTTTTCCAGCACACAAAACACTTGGGAAGTGTGCTCTTAAATAAACCTCCTCTTTGGATGAACTACAATAACACTTCAAGAAGGATATCATCCCATCTCCTCCTACACACCCTTCCTCCAAAACCCAGCCAAGTGGGTTCCCTGTGCAGCTCCCCTGTAAAACACTTTCAATGAAAGAATATAAGATGTCGCTAAAATCTTATGTCAAAACTGACGGTTTATTTTTATATATGAATAAGTCTTTTAAAAAGTTTTTTTAAAAGGAGTATAATTTAAATACTGCAAATGAGTATCAAAACACACTGTACCAGTAACCATAAAGACAGAAGGCCAAGTAGATACATAAAAAATTATACTGAGGTATCTCCATGTTCCAATTATTTCTTGTAAATACCAGATTATGTAATTATATCTCCATCACCGTAATCAGGTTTGTGGAATTCTGCATTATGTAAATAACGTATACGATACCTGAGGGTTTGGTGTATACTATATAAATTCTAAAGATGTAACTTTCTGTAATCCAGATATTAAATACTTAAAATTTTTAAGAGTTAACCTGGAGCAATTACCTTTCTGTTTAATTGCTTCCTTTGATACAGCATGAAATGACATAATGAGATTTAATGGAATCATTAACCACTTTATGTTTTAATAAGATACTCCATAATAAGTGACTCAACTCTTAAATATTTCATCCTGCTCAATTTTTCCCCCTAACTCCCCCAAAAGCTATTAGTACAAGTTTTCAGGCTGACCTAAAACTGCTTCTAAAGTCAGGGTCCAATATTTTATCCCATGTAACAAACAAAACATTCCTTGTTTATTTGTGCAAGGCAATAATCTATAAAGACAAACCAAGTTCTCTATCAGTGGCAATAAAACTAACTCACACCTCTGAGGGCTACAGAACCAGGCGCTCTGCTGGGTATTTCTGATCATCTGACAGAGCAAAGTAACACTGCATAATGCAAAGACTTCATAATGTTCAACATTTTAGCACACACTTGAAAGCAAGTTGTGAACACTTTAGGAAGATAAATGTAGTGTATTGCCCCAAAACAGCCCTTAAAAGCTTCAAGGACTTCTCTAACGAATAGCCTTAACAAAGGTTCAAAGAGTATGAAATACGCTGAGATATGGATACTTTGCATATGTGTAGGATACTTCAGATTAAAAGGTGAATCCAGATTTTAAAAATAAAAAAAAAAGGCATGTTTCTTGTTAGCTTTAAAATGTCTCTAGAAACAGAAAACCCTGAATTACTTTATATTATATTTATATTTATACATAAGCCTCAGCATTTCCTCACAACAGACACATAAGTGCTTCACTCTTCCACTAAAATGCTTTTATCGGAAGCCCAAGGAGCAGCATAGAGAGTCCTATTTCTAACTAACCTACAACTCTATTATGGGGTCACGTAAACAGATACTTGTATGATTATAGTTATAACACAGTTTCTTGTATGATTATAGTCATAACACAGTTTCTGTTGCAAACATGTCACACTTCAGGCTAACATTTCCACATGTGGTCTCCATAACAAGTGATGCTTCTATAAATCTAGCTAATCTTTCATCTTATTTTGGATTTGAAGAGAGTAAATACCAGTAAAAAAAGCCACACTACCACATACTTCCCTCACTGGCTAATCCATATTCTCCATTCATTTCCCACATAAAACACATGAGATTTACCTAGCAAACTATTATTCAAGGACTGTATGGCTGACTATGCTTTAGGAAAAAAAATGCCATTCCAAAGAAGAGTAACTCCCAGAGTAATGGTTATAGCAGCCTTTGGAATGCTCACTGTATGAAAGCACTCTCTGGTAACAGGGAACACGAAACCTCACCTCACCTGCAAGCCAGATACAAGATGGAAGCACCTAAAGTCAAGAGTTATAAACAGACCTCATTCCCATTTCCTAAAAGCAAATAATAATGAAAATTACCTAAAAAGACCAAGGAACAAAGTGCCTCACATCTCGCTGTAACGTGAAGGGTGCTGGCAAGAGATGCCTTTTTGACAATGTGTATTTGCTTCACCAACATACCACAGATGCAGAACTACACTCTAGCCAATGCTCATTATGGTTTCACCATTAATTGAAAACTGTAAGCATTAGGCCAAATGGACTGAACAGCTTGTTGCTCCTCCTCCTCATTTTACTATGCAAAAAAAGAATCATCATTTTTAATACCAAGACACGGGTCCCATTTTCCTGTCTCAGTCTGATGTTCCTTTCAGTATCTTCAACTAAGTTTTAGAGCCTTTCTTCTCTACCCTTTTTTCCTCTCTTTTTTTTTCCTCGTAAGATGACCTTAGTGTGCCAGAAGTAACACTCAGGTAAGAAGCAAATAGTAGGGAACTGTGCAAGAGACAAGACATCAGCTTTTCTCTGCAATCCCAGCCCTTACCTTCTCTCTGTGACACCATTCTGCCCATCCACATGCCAACTACCCAAAAAGTCAACTCTTCTGGGCTTGGGAAGAGCAAAGGACATGTCAGTCACATTTTTCTGTTCTCTGCTGATCACTCCAGCATGAACCCCTTCTTTTCAAGGACTAGATCCTTTCTGCAGAGTATAAGGTGGTTTCAGAAGACTGAAGAAAGGTAAACCTTCTCCAATAATTCAGGTTATATTCAGACTTATTTTTGTATCTCTTGTAACAGGAACGAAGGACTGATCAGGAAACAAGGGATTGCTGCATCTCCTAATCAGCAGCTATTGTGGGTAGGGAAGATCTTCAGACTGTTAGTCCCTTCCTCCCCCCTGCCTCCTCCCTAAGCGTTCCTGGTTTTTGAAGCTTGTCTTTCAATTAGATCACTTCATACCAGCCTTAATCTTCAGTCTTTCTTCTTGGGGAATAACTACTTAAGGACTGTCATATTGAATCACATCAAATGCTGACAGGGTGTGTGATCTCCCTCTACCAGTGACCTGCAGCAGATGCTCCGGGTACTCCAGCATCTGTCCTCAGCTTTTGTACTTGCCTGCTTGAAACCGCACAAGACTCAAAATTTGACCCAATTCTTGTTGCTTTCAGTGCTGATTACAGAGGTCTGATTAGTCTAGAAAATCACACACAAATGTGATCAGCTTTAATTGGAGCTGCCAGAAAGCAGGGAGCTCTGAGCAGACCAGCAGAAACATCCCAGTGCATCACCACACCAAGCTCATGCTCTCCTGTAAAGCCTCTGGGCTAGAAAGGTGACAAGCATTGAATGCCCCACCCTCCCCCTACCTTTTTTTTTTTTTTTGCAATTAGTCCCCCACAAATCCTGTAAGTTTTTAACCATTTAATTTCTTGATGTGCAAATCTGCTCACTTTCTGGGCTTATGATTTTTATATCTGACACACAACACCTTGCCTATGGAACTGGCTTTCCCTCCTATGGAGAATTCTCCAATAGTATTTGGTGAAGGCACTGGTCCCTCCTGAACTGAAACAAGTATGTTCTGAAACTGAACTTGGTCTTACATATGAGAAATGGCTTTCTGAAGAGGTTTTGGGCTGATCTGGGGTCTTGTTTTTCCTCCCCTGAGATAATCACTGGCTTTGCTGCAGTGTTCCTGCTACAGCATGGCCAGTTACTACTCTATAAAATCAAAGTACAATTGACTTGGGCTTTCAAGAAGAATGCTAGGGATTTTTTCTGAGTAATGTGTGGGGACAGGAATACTTTCAACTATACAAGTCTGCATTGATCATCTATTTCATTCTTATTTTACTCATAAATATTTTTTGTGTGCTTAGAAAGCTATGCCTTTAAAAATGTCTTTTCAAACGTTGGAATTAAAGAGTTGGTAATGGTCCCTGATGTTGCAATGGTACATTGGTGTGATAAACCATGTACATTACTGACAAAACAAGTGTTTTGTGTAATCCATGAAGCAAAGTCCACGCTTACTCCAGAAGAACAAACATTTTGCTTGGGAAGTCACTTTGCTGTTAAGATAGAAAATAATGATGTTGCAATTTAAATCCTCGCAGTACAACTGATGTTCATTTAGCTTTACTAAAAGCATTGGGCTTGCTTGGCAGTGAAAATTTCTGGTTTAAAATCTCTCTCAGCTGATAAAGATCTGTGTTTGTATATAAACCCACAGAAAAGTATACAAGTTTTCATAGGTGGTAGTTAAACTTGCTAATATAGGGATTCTAAAAAGTTAACTTCTGGAGCACAACCATGGTAACAAAAAAAAAAGTGGGAATTCAGCCCTGGCTTTTCTGGCATTTGTGAATCTTTCCATGAAAGCACTACAAATTATGGATTTTAAATGCACAATAAGGCTTATTTTTTCCCAGTGTTTCTTTCTCCCCAGTTTGGTTGAAAAACCCAAGGCATAACTAAACATCAGTGTGGAGCTCAGCAAAAGAAGAAGTTAAACTCTCAGAACAGATGGAACTTTTTATGTAATTAGCACTTCAGTGGCTGGATGGGCAGGAGCTACAGCTAGTCAAGGGAAGCTGAATCAATATATCCATATGATGCTTTTCCCCACAGGACTCCAGGGCATCACGAAATTTTTCCAGCAGCCTGGAATTAATTGAAACAAACAAACAAATGAAAAAGCTTCCATTTGCTTGAAATTAAAGTTTTCTAAATGCAGGTTGTAATCTCTTCAGTACTTTGCTTGTGTACAAATTACAAATACGTAATTTTAAACAAGCTAACACCCAAAGCAGGACTGTGCAGATACATCTGTTGACTGATCACAGGCACTTTGCTTAGCCAGCTCTCAAGTGTCCATGGCTGACTAGTAGAGGAGACTCTCAACATTCTCATCAGCACTTGAAACCTTGACTTATCTCCTAATCCTACCGGCAACACATTTCAACAGCCACTTACGAATGCACTGCCACTACTGCGTGAATCATTTCCCACAACACATAGCTATCTGTCTGGAGCCCACTCCTTCCCTTCCCTGCACTGCCATTCCCAACAGCACCACCGCACTCATTTGTTATCTGTGATTGCTACACAGCTCTGTCAGAGCAGCCAGCTCCCAGCTGTGGGCTCTGCCAGGACGGACACGGAGGCAGCAGCTCCCCGAGCTTCTCGGGTGGTGGGGAAAGCGAACAACTCCTGTTTGTTAAATGAGGCCAGGCTGAGTGCACATACTGCAAAGTGCCAAACCTTCAAGAATCACCTTCCTTCACAGGGGATTGGATCCAAAACGGATTTTTACAGAACTGCAAGATGAGCGGCCGCCTTTTCTGAGCTTTATTGTTTTCAGTCCTTTTATCCCCTTTCTTCTAGAGGAAAGAACAATATAAATACCCAACTTCCAAGTCAGCTCCCAGAACGGTGGCTGCCGTGTGCCATCACATACTTCCCTTCCCACTGCTCCAGTGCTGCCCAGACAATGCATCAGCTGTGTGAGAAACAGCCAGTTCTTTTTGACTGCCTTTGCCCAGAACCTACCAGCTACAGAAATGTGAGCTTTGTGGGTGTTAGGGCATGTCCTGTGCTGCAGCTGAAGCACCACAGAGCCAACAAAGCCATCAGGGGACTGGGCACAGCCTGATCTGGGCAAATACCATCTTCTGCCTGCAATCCCTTGCCCCTCACAGCTCGCTCAGGCAGGCTGCTGGTCTCACACAGGTACAGCGCTCCTGGGGCATCGCACGGCTCGCTCAAAAATCTGCTCTGTGCCATACCTGCATACCCTCACAGAGAACAAAGGGCTTTAGCCACTTACAGGCGCTCTTGTTAGAGGAGCTGGAGGATCAGTTAGAGCAGATTTTACAGTAAGAGCTGCCTGACAGCATGATGGTTCTCAATATCTTGATTATAAATCCAGTGTTTGTTCCCCCAGAGCCCAGTGGGTACCATTTACAGAAGGCACAGCTGCTGGGGTTATTCACACTCCTGCCTCTCCTCCCAGACCAACTCTTGTGACAGGCAGGCTCATTTTGGGGGGGAGAGGAAAAAGTCCAGTGAACAGATCTGCCTGCAGAATTAGTGCTGGGTAAAATTAAGCTTCTGTAATACCTGACACTGGCTCCAGAGGCCCTTCTGTCCCTCACTAGATTGTCCTAGCCCTCACTCTGAGTTACTCAACTAACAAGGCTGCCATGCTGTTCCACATAACAGAACCCTGAAGCAGTGCAAGCATAAATAAAAAGATGGGATGGCGAGACAAGTCTAGAAGACACCTTCACTCCAAAGCTACAGCATCACAGAGCTGCATCCAAAAGATACTTTATTTCTCATTCTTCATGTAACATTGTAATCACAATCAAGATTTCTGTACATTTCTGCTTCACTTTAAACGTTGAAAATATCAAGCAACACTTACAGTGTCGCATAACCAGGTTCAGATTGTACAGACATGTAGCATTGCCACATAATGCTGACAAGTTTCTTAGTCCAAGCAGAGGTCCTCGAAGCGAACAATTTTTGGTAGTGAACTTTTGAAGCTCAGTTGAAGACTATGTGTTTTCTAAGAACAGAGACAGGTTTATGATAGTTAGCATCACTGCCAACTTGAGAAGTTTGTGTTCATCAGTAATCCCAAAGGCAGGAAGGAAAAAAAAAGGAAAAAGACCCCCATTTTTTAGGTTTAACGAACCAAGTAATAAATTCCTGTTCTAAGGCTAATCACAAGCCACATCCAAGCAGTTACTCAGGAGAGTCCCCAAGACAAAGAAATACAAATATTACTAATTAGAAAGAAGTATGTTACTGTTGCCCTAAGCTGCAAAGGGAGCAGTTAGAAATAAGAACAGCCAGAATGATGTACATGAAGGCACCATAGTAAAGGACGAGGAAAAACCATGGAATGCAAATCCCAGAAATCTTCAGCCTCCTACACTGTCACACATGCAAAGCTGCATTGTTTATCTTTATGCAGAAAGGGCCTTGCCCAATGATATTTGGGAAATAAGTTCTAGCACAACTATCACTTCCTCCTGCTGCTTCGCAGCCACACAAATAAGCTTCTTTTTCAGTAGAACAAATGCAGTTAAACAAAATTCCCTGTAAGATCTTATAATTCTCTGTAGTACTCAAATGCTCCACATCCACTCTTACAGCTGCAATCACACCTGTGCAGTGATGTTTGTGCAGCGCTCTAAACAACAGGAAGCGAGGAGCTGGATTCTGTTGCAGCCAACAGTGTGCACTGAAACTGAACAAGGAAGTCCAGAAGTGAGTGTTACGACAACCTCTGCCTTCCAGTATTTAAAGAGAACCTACCAGGCCGTAAGCCATGCCAAGTCCTTACACATGTACTACGTGCACAGTCACACATGTGCTGAACTCTGTGCCAGGGCCTCGCCATAATCAGCCCAATGGGTATTTCAGTGTGTTAACTAAACTACAGAAGTCAGCTTTGGCAGGGAACAGACCATCCCTCTCCCCCAGATTTGAGCTGAGGACATAAGGCTGTGCAGTTAATGACTTTAAACCAGCAACATTAGACCTCGTGACTATAATCTGGCATTTCCAGAGAGAATTTTCCATGTATTGTTTAGGAAATAGTAAAGATTATGCTTTTAAAAAAAAAATATATATATACCTTGAAGAGAGTCACAGTAATTTCAACATTTTCAGGTACAGGCCACACCACAACCCCACGGTATGGGTTCTTGATCCCAGGCTGCCAGCTGTGGGCCTAAAGGAAGAAAAAAATCCAGTTGATTAAAGCCATTATAAAAGTGCTGACTTGATTCCCACAGGACCCAGGGCATGTAGGTAAAAGTAACACATCACTGACTCAAAAAAAGTCACATTCTTAAATCCATGACTATACTGAACACTTCAAAGGACATAATTAAGAATGACAGTAAGGAAACTCAGACCACTGACATAGTTTTCCATTGATCTAAAGCCATTCCTCACAAGGTCTTAAAGTCTGCTTTTTTGTTACATAGCACAGGTCAGGATACTCAGAGTGTTGCAAAAATTAAGGCAGCAAGGTCAGAACTTCTGTAGCAAGCTGAGCTTTATTTTGTGTACAACACATAGTGCAGGTTTAATCACATTTACACCTGAATAGAGCAAGAAGTTTTACTTCAGGAAAGAAAAGTGGAAACAACAATTTATAAGGCTACTAAAACACTTAAGTTTATAAGAATTCATATGCTGTGGTACCTACACCTAGAAAAGATAAAAAATCCAACAGTTAAATAGACTGAGGAACTTGTCTACCTTTGAGCATCAGTTTGGATTGGCGTATGGCCTGTATTTACATTTAACAGCTAGTCCTCAAAAAACACCATGTGTGAGCATTTGTGCTCTGGTTTGGAATAAGAATGCCTTTTTCCAAGCTATTTTGTGATGCTGTAAGACAAACGAGGGAAGGATGCTGCTGCAGAAGTGACAGCTACGGAGCCAGGGTGTTATCAGAAACCTGTGGAAGTTTTATGAGGAAAGACTGCACAATCTATTTACTGTTATCTAAAGCCAATTACTTGGCTTTTTTCCTTTCTTAATTCTAGAGCATCACTCACCGCAATTTTATACTCCTTCCAACACTGAGAACTTCAGATTCAGGCTGTCTATTAGAAGATATTTTTGCTTTAATAAGGTTAGCAGGACTTGTGACTAGGGTTCTCAGGGACCCTAAGGCAACCTGGGCAACTTTAAGGATGACTTTGCTGTACCAAAGTGGGAAAAACAAAGCTGGAGAAGCAGTCCCATCCCTATAGAGGCAGCAGCTCTCTGCTGCCATATACAGTAGGGAGTGCCAAACATTGCCAGCTCTCCTGTGGTTTTATCACAATTTTTTTTATTTTTTATTTTTGGTGTTCTGCTTGAAACCACAGCTCCCAAAGATGCCTAATTAGATCAGATTTTTCAGTGTCTATGCTTTGTGCTTGCAGAGTAGCAACTTGGAGCATTGAAAAAAAAAAAGGAATTTTAAAATAAAAGCAACTTGAAAGGACCCAATTTCTGCTATTTTTACTTCACAAATTTCAATGTAATCTCATAATTCTAAAGAAGGCCTGCATGTATTTTCTGAACAACTGAGCAAACAACACCAAACAACACAAACAGAACCTACATATTTTACAAGAAAAAGGTATTTTGTGAACAGTAAAACACTCCACAGTAGATGTCATTATTACCACAGCCACTGGAGCTGCAGTTTGTGTGTCTCTGTCCCACAGAACCTGCAGCCCCCAGCATCACTCCCAACTTGCTCACAGAGATCTTCAGCAAACATGAGGCAGTGATCCAGAGCCAGGCACAAGTTCATCTGCCATGTCCTCTGGTAGCATCTTGCAAGATAAATAACTTCTCCTCCATAGGGGCAGTCCATCCTCTTCCCACGTACCAGTTTGCACAAAACTAATTGGAGCTCATGGTGTGTCTGAAA
The DNA here is from genome assembly GCA_013398015.1 of Oreocharis arfaki. Taxonomy (NCBI): domain Eukaryota; kingdom Metazoa; phylum Chordata; class Aves; order Passeriformes; family Paramythiidae; genus Oreocharis; species Oreocharis arfaki. Next base: position 113,988 of record VZRR01003450.1, on the reverse strand, counting down.
CCTGCACTGTCCTGCTGGGTTTGGCCAATACAGACAATTATATCAAACTTTTGCTGTCCAAGGTCCAGGCACTGCTCAGTTGAGGATCACTTGTTCCATCTATTAAAAAAACTTAGAAAATGAGCGTTTACTCATGCAGTCAACGCCTCACTTCAAGCCCTTTATCAGCATTTCCTCCCACCAGGAAAGCCAGTGAGATACAATAAACACACAGGGATATATATGTTTTTCTGTCACTGAAAGCAAGAACCAGGAGACAAGTTCTAACTAATGAGCTTTTAAAGCAAAGCTGTTCTGTGATCATGAATGTTATTAAGTCCTCCTCTGGCTTTGAAAAATAAACACTGTATCACACAAACAGCATGACAGAAAAAGATAACATCAAAAGGACTGTCTGGGTTGTTGGGAAGGAGAAAGGGAAAGGGGAAAGCAAAGCAGGAGAAATACAGAGGACTGGAAAATGACAGTAATTTAAAATTAAGATGCAGAGTGTTATTCTAATGTAACATTTCTCATGCCAGGCACCTCTATGCTGCAGTTTCTTCAAGCTACATCTGGCCTATATCAAAAAACCTTTTCAACTCCCAGATTATAAGCCTTGACTTGGATCAGGCCACCTCTGCAGGTGACAAGGACTTGCTGTCAGGGCTCAGCCAAGCCGAGGTGCTGCATCTGCACAGTCCATTTCCACTCTAACCCACTCCTCTAAGTCCATTTTCGATCAGGTGGTTGTGCCTTTGGACCCACTTTTTCCTCATTTGCCACTGGTCTTCACCAGCCATCTCCCATTGTCTTGGAAGTCAAGGCAAGGGCAGCTAAGCAGAAGTGACTGCCAGCAGCAGGTGCCTCACCCACGGCCCTGCCCTTGCCTGACTTGTCTCCAAATCTCAGAGATGGGAGCCATGGTCTGGAAAGAGAAGCAGAAGTGCTCTGTTGCATTTCAAAGCAAAAGGCAACTCTTTCCTTTTTCTGCCAGTAGAAAATGAGCGAAGACAACATAGCATGAAAGCTCTTTTAAATCAGGAAACAGGAGCTACAGGAGAGGCTGCTGAAACACCCTATAAATAGAGCAGGGCTGTGAATGACATTGTCCAACCCACGGCATTGCTCTGGCACAAAACTCATGACTGGGAAACGAGGAAATCTCTTAAAGAAAGTCCGAGAGGTTGAGCCTACAGACTCGCATGGGCACTTCAGGCTATCCAGTTTTGAGATTCATTTTTCTCTTTAAAACAACAGTTCCAATCCAGGCAGCCAGCTTTGCAATCCACCACCTGTGATGTGAACATCACTGCTCTTTTGCTGTGCTTGAACTGGAAAGACAGACTTGATACTACATTATTTCAGGAACCTACCCTTTCAGACGCTTCATCTCCTTTCTGCTTTCTTCACTACCACCTCGCCTCATCCTACCTCTGTTGAGCAGGATAATTTCATGTTATTTTTCTGTAAGATTCTAGAACTGACTACAATATTTTGAGCCTGCTGCAAATTATGGAACAGTTTCCATTTATGAATAAAAAATACGTTCTTATTGCCAAGCTGTCAATATTGGGTTTTAAAAGCAAAACTCATCAGAAACAGACCTATGATTATTCCTCACCTGCAGCCACAAAAGTGGCTTTATTGTGAGCCAGCAAACTGCTGATTTTCTTTTCCTTATAAAATTTTTGCCAGCTGCCTGTGATCAGGCCAGCTCTGCTACTTGTCTGTGTGACAGGCTGTCCAGGGCACAAGAAGCAAGCAGGAGCTCAACTGGCTCCAGTAGTGCTTAGGGCAGCTCAGCTTGTAAGGATAATCCCTCTTCTTCAGTGCTATCCAGGCAGAACACTGAGACAGAAAAGGAAAAAAAAAAACCAAACTCAAGAGGAAGAGCTGACATTAAGCAGCCAGATCCTTCATCTGGTGCCTCCATTCCAGCAGTGCGGCTTTGGAACACCAAGGATTTGCTCCGTGTGATGCGCCCCACCAAAGCCATTCAGCATCCAGGACAGCCAGAGTTGCACATGGGTGCTAATGGACCTACTGGAAAAAGAATGGACTGGGAAAAGCTGCCAATTCCCTCACAGCAGAGGAAACCAGCAGCTTGTGAATGGCTTCTCCTTTTTCTTCTGTACCGCAGTTCAGTGCCACAAAGGGAGACAAATTAAAGACCATACTCCAGACTACAGCTTGCATCCCCCCCATGATCATCTTGAAATCACTGTGCTTGGCCCACCAGTTAAAGAGGCTGGGCACCAGAACAACACTCCAGGCACACTCCTGCCCTGGGATGCAGTCCAAAAAACCCAACACGTGCCAAAGAAAGAAGTTCAAAGCCCTGGAAACTCCAGGCAGCCTCTGATCAACACATTGCTGTCAGTGCCTCTTTAGAGCAGACAAGGAAGCCAGCAGATTCCCACAGGTCTTCCCATGAATGTCTTCAATTCATCGGCGTGCACATGTGTTACAACTGTCATCATGCGCATGCGTATCACTGCGAAAAAGCTACAGAACGACTGCTAAGCTTGGGAAATGAGCAAAATCTCATCTCCACCACAGGTTCTCTAGCACTGGGCTACCTCTTCAAGCTTAATTTCACACACACACATTCATGACACACTCCTTAAATACATTATTCAAGCTACTTCATCCACCAAATCCTGCCTTAGTCACTGTCCACAATAGATGAAGCTCAGATAAAGAGCCTCTTCCCCTTCTCTTGAATCAGTTTCCCACATCATCTGTAGGGTTTCTTATTAGAAAAAAAACAACCAAACAAACAAAAAAATCAAAACCCAGACAAACAAAAAAAACCCCCTGAATGCAGAGTTATTTTTCTCATCATTTTCTGGGACAGCCATCACTGCACCTCAATGTCACCACGAGTCAACTTTATGGGACTCCTAGAAAAAAAGAAGGGTATTAATGACCCCCAATTTACAATCTGGGATTACAATCCCAGTATGATCTTGTAACTTTCCTGAAAAACTGAGAAGCCCCAGGAGTGGCATTATTGAACTGTGCTGATCCCAGACAGCCATCAGCACGTCAGGGTCACAGCATGCCTTTGGAACTCCAGCCCAGCAGGGACAGGCAGGGCTGGCACTGGGCAACAAAGTTAGTCAGAAAAGGCAACAGATTGCCAAGGACAGCAAAACAGGTGACCCAACTGCTGCTTTATTGATGGCAGAACCTTGAAAAAAATGCTGGCCAGGCTGCTGTTGTGTACAAGGGATTCTTCTTGCTCCCTGCGCCTTTGCCTCTCTTGGCTCTTACTTCTCACTGCTCAAGTTCCTTCCCCATTCTCAGCATCGCTCCTTCTCCTTTGTGTTTAAACAGTTTTTGATAAACCTGCAAGAGAAGTGCTGAAACCACAGGCAAGGCACCTTCTTTCAGCTTTCATACAAAAAGAATCTTTGAAGAATAATTCTGTCAGGCTCTCAGAAGCAAGTGCAAATTTGATTCTTCAGAGGTGTATAATTCAACCATAAGCCTGTGTATGTTCACAGGAATAGCAGAAAGTACCTCCTTGACATCATGGCAACATCTGTTTTCAAACTAAAATTTCTTAGTTCAAAGCCTGGAAATTTGAGAGCATCTCAGTGAAATGAAGGTAAATATATTTTCAACATGTTTTTCCCTTGCTCTACACTAGAACAAAGACATTCTTCCACCACTCAAAAAAAAAAAAGAAAAGAAAAAGACAGGTCCAAAAGCCCAGGACCTGAAAACGTGGGCAGACAACTTGCCAGGGTACTGAAGAAGAAGAGTTAAACAAGTCCACTCCTACAAGCTGCACCTTCTGTAAACTACAGATGCTGAACAGCAGCTAAATAAAGCTTGAAGAGTCTACCTGATTTTGCAAACAGACAACATTTGCACCAGCAAAGAGGGGACTCCCACCCTCCCCAAGCTAAAAGTTCACTTTGGTTCTAGGACCGCGCAGTAATTCTGCCAAGTACCGCAAAACTGCAAATCACCATTTTATGTCAACTCCTGGCACACACAATGGAGTTGCCCAACCACACTGAGCCACCTTGTCTTGACACACCTCATGAAATACATTGAAATTAGATTTGCCCATGGAGAGCAGGTCCCAAAATAGAACTGTAAGTAACTTAAATCTGCATTAAGGTCAGTAATTGCTGGATATATTTATGGTCCTGTATCCATCCACCCATTAGACTGCTATTTATATGCTCTTTCAAAATGAGTATTTGCTTTTCATTTGCAACACTTTGAAACTTACTGTAATTTAACATATCTACAGCTTCTCTTCTGTGTTTCCCACAGTAACAAGTAAAGTATTCAGACTCCTGCACATGATGTCTCTCATTATTTCTTTTAATAAAGGGACCGCTGTAGTTTACTTGGAAAGAGAGTATGTGGGCCAGGAGGCACATCAGAATCATGGAAACCCACAAAAACAAGGGCTTCAAAGGACATCAAGAACTCAGCTTTCAGCTCAATGGCATTTTAACACTATATCAAGTTAGAGCAGGCATCCCAGTGCACATCCATAGCTCCATCTTCCACTTGCATGACACTTTTGCTTAATACATCTCTTGTACTTTCCCAGTACAAAAGAGACTCAGAGCTACTGGAAAGCATCCAAAGGGCCATGTTTGTGAATTTGTGAACTATCTGCTGGTGATATCCCTCATTAACCCTAATGATCTGAAAAGTTCAGAAAACATAACCTCCCAAAAAAGTCTTCACAACATCTCTGCAGTAAGTTAAAACCTCATCCTTCCCTTCCTCCCTCTCAAGAAGCTGAAAAACACAGACAATTTTTAATGTTTTGTACTCACTGAACCCAGTGTCCATCAAAAATAAAATAAGAGGAAATATTCATTTGACTTGCTTCCAATAAAGCAATTAGATGAAACAAGTATGTTGAATAAAGTATTTTACTGGCAGGATGACTAAGATCAAGAACATTTATTGATCTATGGTTTTTGACCCAAACAGCTCAAGTCACATCAACTACCTAGGCTTTAAAATGAACTCTATGCTCTGCCCAGGTTTTAGGGCCACTCAGCCTCTTTCAAAGTGCCTTTGTGGGATCTTACTAAATATGACTTAGCCAAAGACGTTTTTGAGTCTGCCAGTTTATCCAAGAGTTGCTTCTACTGCCTGGTGACCAAAAGTGAGGACATATCATGTGGACCATGGAACTTCATGGCCCAGCTGAAAAAAACTTCAAGCCCAAAGGCTGAGCTAATGCCAGAAAATCCTGTTGCCTCAGGGAAATGCTGTCATTGGATCCTATAAAGTGACAGGCAGAAACCCATCATTTCACAAAGCCCTGCTGGACTTCTGTTAGGGCTTCTGTTTCTGAACATATTCCTAACCCCAACAAAGCAGTCATTTATGGACAAATACCTTGTTTTTCACCAAGCTTTTCAGGGTTGTAACGCTTGTGTAAGCACTGCTCTTACTGTTTGTATAACTTTTATTTCTCTATGCAACAGAAATTAAATGAAACTAATACAGAGAAGTTACCACAGGGTGAGCCACATCAGGCACCAGTTACTGACATCAGCGGTTACTGCCTGGATACACAATGTGCCATAAATTCAAAGGAACTTGAGCCAGTTGATCCTTCAGTGAAACAGGAAGAGTCTGACTGGCTTTCCTGGAGAGTATGGAACATGGAACAGGAACAGGCACCAGACTGAGTTCACACCCTTGTTTACTCATCAGGTAGCACCTTTGGGTTTTCTGAAGCAGAATTTTGGATGCATAACATTTAGTTGTGCAGTCAGGAAACAGTCTTTATCTGAAACAGCTTAGGATAGCTTATACCTCAAGTGAAAAGACAAAATACAACAAATATGCATGACAATCAGAATAAGAAGCCAGGAAAAGAGGAGTACCAGTAAAAAATAAACCCAAAGTCTCTCCTGAGCAGGGTAGAAAACTATGCATCACATTCTCTAGATATTTAAGTTCTTCAACACAATTATTTCAAGACACCTTCTTGATATCTTGAGGATGCCCTCTCCCCACCATCACAGACTTCTCTGAAACATCATTTTGTGTTACATGAATACACACCCAAAAAAAGAAAAAGAAACTTAGACCATCTCTTTTTTAAACTGAAGTATCAAAGAATTACTATAACTTCCAAAATTTCCTCTCTGACAAGACCACTTGCCATAAACCCAACAGGGCTAAGAGGCCACAGCATGGGGAAAGGGAATAAGCAAGACTAAATCATCTCAAAGAAGAGATGCTCCTGGGAAGGGAGGAAAAGAGCATGCACTCCTGCCCCCATGCAAGACAAACTTTATCAATGTCCAGACACTGGGCAGACTTCACTCAGAGCTTCCCATTCCTCAGGCTACCAAACTACTAGTCAGGAAACACAAATTCACAGGTTTGCCCAGAGTGTCTGTAGAAGTAAAACATAAAAATTCACTTCAAATTTACACTGCTGGGCTGAAAGACCCTGCTTTTATTCTTTTTTATTTGTAGCATTTCAAGTTGTGAAATAGCCTCTTATTCAGGCTTTATCTGCCTATTGCTGGGGTGTCAGACTCTTTATTACCTTTTTTAATTAACTACTTTTTTAATACACTTCTAGTAAAAAAATGAAATTCTCCTTTCTAATTAGGTCTAGCAATTAATAACTCAGTTGAACTGGTGGTGGTACAGTTCTGCTAAACAAATAACCAAAGCTGAAATCAGAGTTAGGAGTTCCCATAAATTAGCACTGACATCAACAGCAGTTTATTCTGAACTTTATGGATAAACTGAGTTAAAAAGAAAAGTCAACAACTAAAATACTTCTCATTTCTTTATTTATTTGGCTGCTCCCCACATTCAAAAAACCAGTCCCTCAAACCACTGACCCTGCTTGTCACTTAAGTTGGGACTTATTAAGGAATCAACTAACCTTAGAGGATTTTCTTCTGCTTCTTCTTGTCCAAACCACCACTAGTTTATCTGGCTGCCTGTTGAAGATAAGGAAGAAACAGCTTAATATACAACAAGATCAATATCTAAACAGTTTATATTAAAACTCTTGCAACACATAATGACATCCTTGGTAGATAACATGCTCTCTTAAAAACAGCTCATCTAAAACCCACTCTCAGCATCAGTCATTTAACACAAAATATAACATGTATTTATAGAGAAAGGTTGTCCTCCAGTCCACACAGTAATGTCATCATTGTCCTCCTGCTCTCCTTGCCTGTGGACATTTCCCCAGAGCCAGCAGCACACCTGAGCAGAAACTCTTTCGTGGGGCAGAGGACGGGATGCAGACTCTAAAAAGACACCTTGGAAACACTCCAGTACCCAAAATAAACATCAATGCAAATTCTAGCTTGAATTTCTACACAGACACACTGAAAAGTTACTGCTAAGTAGCAAAGAAAGCAGGTAATTTCACTTTTCTTACACAAAGGATTATTTTTCTACTTGAATAACTCAAAGAACAGGAGAATCAAGTTCTGTGTTACTCCTCAAAATCTCCTTAGATGACCTGAGAGATTAATCAGGACTTCCCCAACTTATACTCCAAAGGACAAACATACTGAAAATCAGTGTGGTTTCCCAAGCAATTGTTTATTTGGTATTTGCAATGAATGCAGATGGAAACCTCAATAAATGACACTTCCAGTACAAATTGGTTTTTATTTAAATTTCTTAGGAGTTATTTCTTGGTTAATAGTTTACCCTTATTAGTTTTACAGTTGCGTCTGAGTGATTTTTGATACTGACTTAACTTCCAGACTTCCCACCCGCCCCCCATGAGACACTTCCCACTGTATGATGACCACACTTCTGGTCCCTCTTCCAGATTACAACCCTCTTGTGCAGACTCCTTGACTCCATTCCAGCTTTGTTTTCTGGCTGATGACCTGAATCCCATCACGAAGCCCAGCTGCAAATCCACCCACAAATGATTTTCAATGGAGTTCACATCTCCACTTGAAAGTACTAAGCCTGCAAGCAACTCTGCCTGGAAAAAAATTGCTACTCAGACTTTTGAGACATCAGTGTAAGAATCCTTGCATTTCTAAAGCCAACAGCAAAGCAAATCATAGGGGGAAAAAAGGGTGTAACCAGGAAAAAGTAAAGATACAATACATTCAAATGAAGATTAAAAGATGCACCCAAAATCCCCCACACAAATATTCTAAGTAAAGGCAGTGTTCCCACTGGTATTTCAACACAGGGAGACTACCTACTTAAGAACTAACTTTTCAAGTGAAACCCCAACTGGTTTAATAATCATTTTAGGCACTGAAGTGCTGGCCATATTTCCTTTCATACATACTTTTCCATTGAGCTGTTGATCATTTCTGCTCATTACAATAAAAACAATACCTCACCCATGATTCACATTTAAACCCCACCAGAACTAAAGCTCTCCCAAAAAAATGAGCTGAAGGCAGATCCTGCAAATGAAATTAGGACACAAGCTTTTTTCTTTTTTCTTTTTGGATAAATTGAAAGTGAAATAATCTGCTGTGTTTTAAATTTAAATTCACTCTTGTGGCTTGCTTAGGTGCCTTAAATTGCAGGCTGACTCTGCTCGCAGCTTCTGCAAAATCTTGCTTGGTAATGAGGTCTTCTCTTGTACTTCAGAACTCTTTGCTCATTCAGTGTTGGGTTCTCATCTTTGGCTTACACCAGCACCAGCCCATTCACTTTGATGGGAACTGTACTCGTGCCACCAGGAAAAAACAACACGCCCCCAAGCAAAGCAATCCAAACCCATGCCAGCAACATTTCCCAGTTCTGAAGAACTCCCTCTGCCAGGAACACAAAGAAATGCACCAACATGAAGAAGCCAATAAAAGTTTTAATTCAGACTGAGAGGACCAAGCCACGCTGATGGGAGAGCAGGAGCAGCATTTGCTCCCCTCGCTTCTCTCACCAGTGTATTTATTTTTTTAAGTACTGAGCACAACTTGCTCCCTCAGCTTCAAGTATGACAGAAATCCACATCCAGAGGTACTTTGCCAAAACAAAAAACAAGGAAGGTCATAACAACATGGAGAGAGAAAATTCAGCAAATGGAATGGGCAGAGAAGGGAAGAAAATATCCCTATGGATGAGTGTCCCCACTTTCTATACCACATGCTTCAATGAAACCACAGAGAAAGCACAGCAGCTTTTCTAAGAGATTTTCTTCAAGAAAGTCACAAATCCAACAATTCTAAAATATCTTCATAGACTAACAAAAGCAAGAGCAACCTTTCCTTCCACAACCTGTTCACTGCCCTCCTATGCCAATATACTTCTAGAAGAAATAGCCCAGCTCATATTTTAATCAGCAAATTTGCATTCAAGGTTATTAATGGTATCTCAGTGCTAGGAAATGGCCAATATCACATAATGCACATTGCTCATTAAAAGCATTAGGCACTATTTCCTACTTCAGACTTCTCCCCTCCTTTAATATCATAAAACTCAGCTGCTCATTAGTCAATAAGCAAAGCAAATAAAATCACCTCTGAAGAATTAGGTTGGAGACCAGTTTTAGTATCCTTTATAAGTTTACTTATTAAACTTGGATATCATTCCAAATACAAAATCCACAATGATGCAAGCTGAGCAAATGCTAATGGTCAGCAATTAAAAAAAAAATTAAAAATTAATTTCCTGTGCTGCACAAACGACATTTCTCATTTCTTTAAACCCACCAGCTTTTAGTCAGTCACTTATGCAGCAAAACCAGTACGCCTAAAGCAAGGAATAATACACTGCTAACCTTAAGACAACAGATTTAGAGCAGAGGAAAAGAACTGGGTTTTAGCTGGACACTACATTTCCCCACTAAGTAATTGCATCAATCTATCCATTCAACACCACTGACCTTTCAGCAGGAGTATTTAATACTGTACTAGAACCTACCATGATTGCCTCAGAGGTGCTGTGCGTTTCCCACCAGGGCAGCACTGCCAAAGCAGCAGCACTTCCCTGGGAGGGGGAGCCAAAGGAAGCCACCAGCACTGGGACATCAGGCACTGCCACTGGGAAGAGCATGGATCCAGCGGCAGGGGTTGAAGGATCTAGCTCGGATCCAAAACATGGTATTTTACAAAACTTACCATTAACTTGTATTTGGTATTTACTTGTTATTGCGCGGTTCACAAGAAACTATTCCTGAAGACAGGCAGCTCATAGTAGTAAACTTATTTTAATATTTACAAGTGAAACTTAGCAAAGAAGCAGGGAAGATTATAATTTCAAAGTCTGTGGCTCAGAACAGGAGATTCATCTCTGCCCTGCATACTAAGCAATTAAAATGGGATACAGATTTACAAAACAGCCATATAGCTGTAATTCAAATAGCTGAAGCTATAATTCAAAACCATGCCTGCTTTTCCTATCAGATGGAAGCCATGATTCTGGTACCTTCCATTTTCCCATTGAAACAACCAATTTAAAAAAAAAAAAAAAAAGGTAAATACTGGAATCAAACTTTGCCATATCCACAACTGTTAAATAAAGTAACAAAAACATTCCGCATACTGGAAAAAACTGTCATCACCTCATATGCTACAAATTTTACCTATTAAAAGGAAGTTGTACAAGATTCAAGGTCTTCTGCGGGTTAGTTTGACCATTCTAGGAAGTTTTTGGCACAATATTTTGATTACAGAACACTCCAAACACCACTTGTAAAAGAACGACATGAAAGGAATCAGTCTCCTATTAACTCTTGTTTTGTAAACCTTTTAGCAGAAGCTGATAACATTACCCAGGACATATTTCTCCACTAAACTTATCGTTCTGTAACAAAAGGCTGTAGAAGACTTGGGGTTAGAATCTGTTGTTGGAAAGAATTGCAAATGCACTTAACTTTAATTCAGACCACTGAAGCCAACAGCAAAACCAGTGATTAACAACCTTTTGGAGAAGGGTGGGAAAGCAGGTAACAGGATTTCTTAGTAACAAGGTACCATTACATTTAATAACAATCAGTAACTGTTAAATGCCTGAAATGTAGAAGATACCTTTTTTGTATGTACCAGACAGGGTACAGCCTTGCATGTTTGTTTTGGCATCAAACTGCCTAAGTGTTGGATTTTGCCTTCCCCTCTCCTTTTCTTTTTCAGCTGAGCTGTTTTATTTTTACTATGTTTGATTTGAACTGCATTAATTAGTACAGGCTGCTAGATTACTCTTGTGAAGCAAGCTTAAAAGAGTATAATTAATAAGAGAAGCAGCAGTGTTAGCACAATAGCATGCAGATGCACCTATTGAAGGATAAAAATAATTACTTGAGGACTAATGTCAAAGTACTTCTGATAAGAATTTTTTTCTAATAACCTTTTGTCCCTTCTGCATTGTGCATCCCAGCATGCCATGCAAGATTTCCATTAGGAACCAATCCTCCCGCCCCACCAGCACACAGCTTTCTACATGACTCTTGAAACGCCAGCAAGGCTCTCTAATGGTCTCTTAAAAATAAATGTGGTTGGTTCTATACCACCATTAATTTGGGATGAACGCTGCTTTTCCTCATTTTACAGCTAATTACTCTGAAAAGCACTCTTTGCAGTGCAGTCTTCTGCACTAGGTCCTGCACTACTGCAGTGTGTTACCATGAGCCAAGGAACTAATCAGGCCACAGCCTTTCACAAGCATTGCACTAAGGTTTTTTCCTTCAGAATTTCCTGTTGGTTGCGATCTATGAAATTTCACAGCTGCCTACAACTGCAGGAAGTGCAGTCAAATACTGCCAATGCTTTAAACAGGCCTAGAGACACTGTAGGAATGATGTCATGCATTGATGCATTTGCCAAATGAGCCCTCTCGCTGAGTGCAGGTACAGCACTGATGGCAAAAGCCAGAGACATTAAGAGGAGAATAAAATGCAGTGCAGGTAAAACCCCTCTGAGATAATTACAGGACGAAGTACACCACAAGGGAAAGTTTTGCCTTTCAGGAAGGGGTTTGGGGTCCTCTTCTCCATCCCACCTTAACTTCCATGGTGGAAGTTAAAGACTCCTGAGTAAGGCCTGTGCCATCTCACAGAGCTATGGCAGACTATCGGAGCAGTCTCTCAATACAACTCATTGTGGACTATGCATCAAGCCCCTAAAATAAGGCAAAGTTTGTTCTTCCATCATTAAAACCATTCAGTAGTTTTAGCAAGCCTGGGAAATCTCAAAAGAGGAACCATTAAAATGGGGAAAGCAGGAGGACATCACAGCTGAGATCCATCCACCTCTACATCTTCACTTTCTAACACGGGAAATTCCTCCACTTCTTCCCACCAGAGGTCTCTACAGATTTTTCCAAGACTACTATAAGCCTGTTGAAAGATCAGAATTTCCCCTGTGAAGTGAATTTTAGATTTTTTAATATATCTGCTGCTAAACAGACTGGCCTCTACAAGACCTACATCTCAAGACTATGCTTTGCTTTTCAAAAGAAGCTCTAGTCTGGCTTTGCTTGGTTTATACAAAAAAGGGAAAAAGCAAGACACTCTGACCTATTTTACAAGCGCAGTCAGACCTACTGAATCTCTTTGCAAAGCTGAGAGTGGAATGTGTAGTATGTACTGCTGATTACTTGATTTTCCTAAACCAAACACAAATGAAGTTTGCAGGATGAGCTGAATTAAACAAAACCCAAGTTCATCTATTATTCAGAAAAAAGTGACAAGGGCAGATTTTACTTCATCTTTCAAGGAGTTATTGCAGAAAAAAAACCCAGAACTATCTAGCAAAGTCTTGTCTTAAAGCTTTTCACAACAGAATTTTACATCGCAGAGTACACAAACTGACCCTCGTCTTCAGAAGTTGGGTTCTTTAACATCCTTTTGGCAGTAACACAAAGATGCCCTCAGCAGTCCCTGAATTTTAGGTCCCATCCAGCTGCCCTCCATGAGGAAGCTTCCTTTGCCTGGTCCAGTAAGACCTGTCACCAGGAGGGGCCGAGTACTGCACAGGAAGGGCCACGTGGATTCCTTATCTCATCTCCCATAATCACAGACACTCCCCTTAGGCAGACAGGTACTCCAGCAATGCTTAGTCCACACGTTTACCCTACACAGCCTACCACACCAGAGCTTACAAACACCACCCAACGCTCAGTAACAAATGATGCCTAAAGAAACCAGGAGCTGCTTCAGGAAAGCTTGCTTGTAATGCCAAGCTCCCCAGTCAGTTCCGTTCAGGCTGACTGGCAGGGAGGAGCACAGGCTAACAGGGCCATTCAGAAAAAACCTTGAATGGAAAGTGTTGCTTTACAGTGGAAAGCTCACAGGAAGAAGCTGCCATGAGCCAGATCTTCCTCAGATGCCTGATTTTCCTTTTCACGCTCTTTTGCCAGAATATTTAGACTACATTTTAACAACAAAAAAACCTAATGTTTTTAGAAACAACAACAACGCTTTCCGTTTCAAGTTGGTAGGTTGCTCCTCCTGAGCAGAGCAGAGCAGGAGAACTACACAAACCTGCCTGCACAGTCCGCCGGGGCCTGACCTGCCGTGAACCCGCTGCACTCACTGCTCTGATCCCCTTCCCTGCGGAGCTGGGGCCTGACAACTGCCACGTGAATAAACATAAAATAGCCAGAAAAAAGCCCCACTAGTTCACCTCAGGCATTACAGCGCATTTCAAAGCTGCTCTGAGAAGGTGAAGTGCCTGACCACCTCTCTGCTCTGCAACCCAAACATAGCCCCCCAAGCACCTCCTCAGCAGACACCAGTGATCAGCATCACCTCTCTGGGTTCGCTGTGCCCTAAGACAACAAAACAGATCAGTGACAAGAATCGAGAAACAGTTTTAGCACACTGAGCAAGGAATTTCGAATTCAAATTCCATCTCCTGTCCTCACTGACTGTACAGCATTCCATAAATCTCAAGACAGACACTGAGCAACATCAACCCTCTCTTTGATTTTAGTCCTACTCACACCTCCACCTATAGACCACATATAATCTCTACACAATAATGTATGTGCACTACAGAGGATGCCCAAATACATATTACCCCTTCTTAGTCTGAAGCAGTATAGTATAACTATTAGGTGCATTCTCATGATAAAAAATACTTTAAAAATAACTAAAATAAAACTCTTTGAATGACAAATGCTGCCTGAAACATAGTTGCAACCCATGAAAAACAAATGCCCACATAAACGATAACTTTTTGTACTAAAAGATATGCAAGAGACTTTTTGGCACACCACTGTTGGTTTTAATCAGACCCTGTTTCCTTTAGCATAATTTATTTCTGTGTCGCATAGCATTGAAACAGAAGCATTTCTGGTTTTCAGTCTGCAAACACCAGAGATTAGAAATTATTTTTCTGCCATTCCTGCAGAAAAGAAAATTGTATCTTGCACCAACACCACAGTTTCAGGAAACTGAACTATTCACAACAATTCCTCCAATTTGTCTAAGATATTTAAGAAATTCTGCATAGCCTACCACAAGTAATTAAAGAGAAGGACGATCTCTGCTGTTGTTACTGCCTCAGCAAGTTTGACATTTACACACAGATACATGAACAAAGGTTTATGCTCCTGTTCCACAGAAATCCCAACGTCCACATTAGGACCCAGACAAAGCAAGTTTCAGAAGATACAGTGCATCAATGCCTCCATCCTCCTCCTGTCCTCGCTATCCATGGACACATCCCAAAGAAGATTACAGTTCTGCAAAGGCAGGAGTAGAAGAATCTGGCACCATATGTCTTTTAAAGCTCCCTTCCAAACCAACAGCACCAGGGTTTTGTTTGTTTTTATTACTTAAGAGCATGTTTTAGATTACACAGAGCAACTTCTACCATTTGAGGATGCACAGAAATTGTGAACATACTAAAAGCTTCTGAGTGGGCAGCATGGACCAGTTTATACAGTTTGTCTGGAAGAGAAAATTCCCATCACCACCTCAGGTGCCCAGATTGTGGAACTGAGATGGTTATACAAGCTAGGGAAAAAAAAGGCTGATACCTACAAAAACCAGATGAGTGCTAAGACACACAGCAGTCTGCCTCTGATACTTGTAAGGCTGAAAAGCTTGAATAAGTGCTTGAAGAGTGCAAACTCTGGAGTTACATCCCACAGAAGATTGTAGCCTAACACAAGCACTCAGTAAGCTGAGGGGCAGATCCTTGGTATGCTGTGTCTGTGCCATAGGAACAGAGTGGAAGGGCTGGTGTGATACAAACCCATATTTAGTTATCCAAATGATCACTCTACTGAGCCCTAAAATTAATCCATATTTATTTTGAGACATAGGCACTCCTGGTTCATGCAGAGTGAGCTCCCCAATTAAAGCTTTCTCATCTGTCACCAGCCTCCTTTTGCTTTTGCAAATTNGGGGGGCGGGGTGGAGAGGGCCTAGTGAAACCACGGCATGTTGTGCTAGATCCTTTCCTCTGTCGCTGCCCAGGAGACCAGACTTTGCAAATATTGCCAGGTGCTCTCAGCCACAGCCACAACAGACATGGCATCAAGCAGTAAGAGCTCACTTTCAGGGAAGGAAGGTGTTGAAGGATGAGATCTTGAACTGCTTTCTCTGCTCCGCTTCTGGCATCCCCTCGCCTGCATGACCAACCAGGACTGAATCATCTGCTTGAAGCAAAGCACCCGGTTCCTGGGAGAAACACTCCTCAACAGCTGGGGCACTGGTGGAAGGAACACACCTTTCGGCCACCCTCCAGAGGCACAAACCCAGAACATTTCAGCAACTGCAACAATGCAGCAGCTACTGCAAATCTCTGAAGCAGCCACAGCCTCAGAACACCACAGAGAAACACAAGAGCCTTGCACTGAAACTTGGGTCCCAACCAAAGTCACACATCTACACACCAAGCAAGACAAAAAACCCCAGAGCCTCAACTGACCTCATCTTCTCCAAGCTTAGTGAGACTGTCAACATGCAAAAACTGAGAATGAGCCCATGTGGCAAATTTAGCAGCAGTAAGCTACATGTAGATGGTTGTCAACATCAAAGCTATGATTTTCTTGCATGTTAATGAAAACATAACTAGAGTTACAAAATTTTTATACGTGGTTTCCAGGGAACTGGAAACTGCCATGATCATTTCCCATGAAATGCCCCATTTCATGTTGGTGACCTTTCAAGAGCTGTTTTAGGATGGAGGTATGGACATATGAAGTAGAATTATTCGATCAGTATTTGCAGCTAAATAACTATTGCAAAGACTGCAAAATTAGAATGATTCTTCCTCTTCTAGCTCAGTCTGTTTAATTAAGTTGTTACACTGCTTCCAAGCTGCTTTCTGAAATAAAAGTTGCCACTTCTGATTACAGAATTCAATCTCAAAAACAACTCAGATTATTTCCATTTAGAGCTCAACAGTTCTCTGTACACCCAAAGCCTAAAAATTTGTATCATTTCTAGGAAGCTAAAACTGACCAAGCCTTTTAATTAATGCCCTCAAAGTCACACCCATGGCTCATATCCAGCAGCAAGTACTGGCTAAGAAAAAAGGTATGTTTACTCATGGATGCTTCAGACAAAGCAAAACCTCCTGCCAACATTAGGGGCTTGATACGGCAACAAATAAACCAAAAAAGGGAAAAAAACCCAAACAAACAAACAAAAAAAAACCAAACCAAAAAAACCTAACTGAAAGCCCTCTATTTCTATTTTGAAATGTAAAACAAAAAAAAACAAAAAAAAACAAAAAAAAAAAAAAAAACCACCTTACTGCTTTTAAAAACTGGAAAGTATTTTGAAATACAAACTTCATACTTTGCAAATACAATTGATGAAATGCTGCTGTTCCAAGATCCAAAAACCCCTATGAACAGCAACAAATAAGCACCTAGACAGATTTTGCCAGTAACTGCTGCTTGTAAGATGCCGAGCAGCAGTCTGAACTAGCTTTTAACCAATCATTTCAAGATCAGCTAAACTGGAAAGTAACAGCATATTTATTCTCACTGCTCTAAGCATGGGTTTCAGGTAAAAAAGCAAGCATACAGTACATTCATTACAGCTGAATTCATGCTGATGCCGAAAACACACAAAGAAATAATATCTGTCAGCCAAACAGGTATAAAAATAATCTTCCCATAAAATATTTTTCTGTTACAACCAGCTTTTACTCAAGTCAGGCACTCCCACCAACAGAATCCTTTGTCTCAGCATCACTACAGAAGGAACTCAGAGTAGTGTTCCTTCACATTTTTTTCAGTACACCAGGCTGTACCCACTCTGGTTACTAACAACCACCAGGACACTCCCCAAGGTCCTTTATACACCCAGAATTGTTGAGATTTAAGCTGCTTACAATGAGCACTGTCCTTTCCTTACATTCCCAATGAAGACACACAGACACCAATATCAACTCCTTCAAAGACAAATTTGTAACTGAAGACTAAGACTAAAGCCAGCCACTACCTTGGCTGTTGTGCTGCCCTCTCTCTTCTTTCTGTGCTGTCATGGTTGGCGTTTCATCTCAGCTTAAAACAGACAGAACCCGTACCTTTCCATGCTATTGTGAAATGCCTGGTTGTGTTTTAGTCTGTTGGCTTCTTTGCTCAGCTGCAGGACTGTACCATGGGGCAGTTGCAAAGCAACATCTTCAGCCACAGAAGAGACACCTGGGTGCCTGCCAGATTTTTCATTATGTGGATTTGATGTCTTGCAGGCTGGATTCCAGTCTTGTACCATTAAATGAGGCAGAGGGATAAAGAGACAGAGCCCCTCTATCCCATAGTGCATGCAGCTTAAAAGATTAAGTATTTTGTCTCACCCCAGATTTCAATTTTACTCTAATTCAAAAATTTTTTATCTGTAAATACAAATGTGTCTGGTGTGTAAAGCAGTTCTCCTTGGAAGCAGAAAGGTGAATAAAAAGGGAAGCTAGACTAGTTTCTGGAGCAAAATATACTCTTAATCTGGCAAAGGGATGAAACCCATCCACTGAAAGTAAAAGACAAAGCCTCTCAAACCTACCTCAACACCTTGTGCCAAGTGAGGAACTGTGTCCTTACAGTGAAAGGTACACACCTCCTACCAAATTAAGGGCTGCAGAATCTAGTACTAAGTGAGGATAAACAGCAGGAAAAATTTTAATTTCAAGCTTTTAGAAGAGTATTACAGTAAATGAAATTATGGTAAGTTGCTGTAAATTCTTCTATTTCGAATAGGAATTTTAATACATTTGTCTAGTTAAGGTCAAAGAAGCCAAATGAATAAAATCCACTCTGCAAACTAACCATCAAGGGAATGAGAATCAATTTTAGCTGCGCAGAGTTCACCCAGAGCACTGGGGGGGAAAACCAGCTATGTGCAGAATCATCAACACAGACAATAGAGATGCGTGGGCACACAAACTCCTTGGATTCCACAAAATAAGATTTTCCACATGTTTCAGCGTATTTTATACAAAATGCACTTTTCATCTTTAAAACAAACAAGGCTCAAAAGTTGAAGCCTGCAAAATTTTTACATATTTCCCTCTGGAGCACTCAGATGGAAGCCCAGCCTTGGCAGCACTGCACACTCGTGTGCACACCCCCACTGCAGGACCACAAGAGCTTCAGAGAGACAGGGCAGGCCCACGGAGCAGCTCTCAGGGAAATTAAGGCTACCACAGTGACAAGCAAATCTCTTGAATTGAGTGCATTCAGCAAGGCTTTACTTATGCACTTCATGCTTTAAGTCAGCTCTCCTTAACTTTTCCACTTTCTGAGCATAGACAAGACCTTACACAGAACATTGATCTCAGCTCCATCTGTTCATTCAGCCTTGTCCCTTCAGCTTCGACAGACGGGCACTGGCACAGCGAGTCCTTGCTGTTTCACTCGCTACCCCATGAAGCACCAACACCTTCTCAGCCACTTTCCTTCCCCAAAGCCATCCATGAGGAAGTGAAACTTCTGTGCTCAGCGCTGCAGCTTCAGCTGGACCCAGCCCGGACAGACAGGCAAAGCCTTTAGCCCCTTCCATAGCAGGCAACCTGGGAGGTTTATTTCTCCCTCCTCTGGCTGTTCAGCTCGTGGTCACTTCTGACATACACAGGGTTTATGTTTGTTCCACAGCCAGACAAGCAATACAGCACCAAATGAGGTGTGAATTTACTCACTTCAATGCAGCTAATGGGCAAAGAAAGATGTTTTGGGCCATTGAAACCCTCAAACTTCAAAGCCAATGGAAATAAGCGGTTTGGAGAAAATTAA
Source organism: Oreocharis arfaki (assembly GCA_013398015.1). Classification (NCBI taxonomy): domain Eukaryota; kingdom Metazoa; phylum Chordata; class Aves; order Passeriformes; family Paramythiidae; genus Oreocharis; species Oreocharis arfaki. The sequence goes on along the minus strand of VZRR01003450.1, from coordinate 94,866 downwards.
TTAGTCCAAGTGCAAACCAGAGCCAGACACTGGCTTTTGCAACTGCACCTCACATTGCTGAAACAATGCAAAGAAAAAGGGTTCAATCAAAGAGGAAAAAAAACCAGGAAAACAGAGATGACACATGGCCAGCTTCATCACACTAACAACAGCACCAGACATACAAGTACCTACTTCTGCCTTTGAAATATTTGATTTCTGTACAATCCTGATCTTCAAGAATCAGCCATAAACCAGACCGGTGATTCTGAATGGTGATGGGAGTTTGCTTCTCGAGAGAGAGTCAAGAGGCAAAAGTACAGTCTGTCTCTGACCAAATTCAGAGCCCTTTAGCCTCATAAATATTTCAGATGTCTCATGTGCTACCCTATCCCTTGCTACAAAGTCACAGGACAGATATGCTGGAGCAACAAACAAGTAAAATAATAGCAACAAACACCCTGCATAGATTTCTTGGCATTTTTTAATAGGTAGGAAATAAAACGTCTCTTTCCCCTCACCCCCATGATACTCACAATCTCTCTTCCACAAGCATTACATTTTGGGACTGATTTTATGGATGTGATACAAAAGAAAAAGCTACAATGCAAAGTCCAAGTAGAAAATAAATTACAGAATAAATTTTACAGCAATGTAAAGGCCGGGGGCGGGGGGAGGAATCAGCAATTCTAATCCAGACAGTGTGTACATATATGTTTATATATGTGGAAGTCAACAAGCTTAAGCAGAATATTCCAACACTTCTGATGATCTCAGTAATGATAAGGCCCCATCCTGCTGTGCAGCCACAGCTTTGCTGGAGTTATAACTGAACTCCATCCTATCAGCTTGATTCCCCAAAGTCTTCAGAGCTTAACAAGCTCTCTTCCTTCATTTAGTGCTATAGTTTCTACACAGTACTTTTCTAAGGTACTTTGGTTTGAACTCCGGACAGACTGTAACAACCATTTGCAAGTGAATGTGACACAGGGTGGGTCCCCTGAACTTTTTGCCTGCAGTGATCAACATGGATGCTTTCAAGAGCTTCAGGCATTCATCAGCTCTGCCGAAGAGGAGCTTGGCTCTTATGGACATTTTCTAGTATTGCCACCAGTGGATAAAAAATTTCAGAAACATCAATCCTGAAAGGATGTACTTAGATACTGGTACAAATTACTTCTATCTCCACAATCTGACACTTATCCATTACACATACTCCAAATTACACATCACTGGTGAAAAGCAAATAGAAAACTAACAAAAAACCTTCCCTACAACAAAAACAAGCAGATCAATGGTCATCTCTCTTCCAGAGTTCTTGGTCCCATTTTCCTCACTTACTCTGCTCCACTGGTCCTACTCTACCTCAGTACTGTGCTCTGCAACAGTTTCCACTCTGAGCAAACACACTTGTAAATAAGTTCATTATTAACATGATTCATATGGAAGAAAGAGAAAGGGAGGGGCCACTTTTTAAAGTTTGTAAAGCATCACTTGCAGTTTTTCCCTCAGTTATGTAGTATCTTGCTGTCATAAATCTGCACTCATACAACTCCTATCAGTACAGAGAGCATTTCTTGCCCTTTCTGCACAATTTCTCTGTATCTCAGTTTCAGAGACATTTCTCATATCTCAGTTTCAGATTTTTCTCTATCACACAGCAGTCTTTTAAGACTGGATTAATAATGGAGCTGTGTGGCTGCAGAATTTCTGTGCAGAGAAATTGTTAGCACTTTATTTCCACACAGCAAAGTGTCATTTTGCAGCTTTACACCATTACCACTGAACAGAGAGCTGCTACCATCTGGCCTTTAACAGGAGATATAAATCCTGCTCATAAGTAACTGTGGATGTAAAATACAAAAAAGTTGATGAAAGATGATTTGTGCACACAAATTAGGGAGCGATAGAAAAGATGCCTTTTCTGCACAGTTACAAGGGAAGTTGAAAGGAAGCCTAGTGCGGAACCAGGATTTTCTGACTTCTGTTGTTTCTACCATTAGACCACACTCTAGGAGAAGATTAAGCAAGGACTTCATTCTACCCTCCAAGTAAAAAATACCTAAATAGAAAAAAAAATGCACAAAGTTTATCAAGTCTGCTCTGAACAAAGGAAGGTGCTAAACTGACTGACCCAGAACTATTTACATAAGGAACAAAAATAACTTTTACTACCACTTTTAGTAAGACTGTATAGCTTCACAAGCTATTCTAGTTTCAGTATTCTCAAAAAAACATACTGCTGCTTCTGCCTACATCCGAAGAGAGACAGAGAACACTGTGTGTGATTTCTTTGCTGTGACTGGGAACTTGCATTGGGATAGAAAACAATTAAACTCCCACAGTACACGTATATTGTGCATTATTTCTCCCCTTTTCACATCAGCCACCTGGAAACCGGAACGTGGCACCAGCATGGCAAACCACTTACACAGATACAGTGAAGAAAACACAATGTGATGACAATAAAAGGATGCATCAGGTTGAAGAAATTGAGACATCAATTTGAACCGAGTAGAAGTGCACGGGGGAAGTCTTGACACATACTGCAGCTTTATTTGCAAAGCTATATGTCTTAGAAAATGTTATTAAAAGAATACCCAGAATTTTTTAATATCGTATGATATCAATAGCCAGACTTAAAAGGTAGAAATATTTAAATAAAGCAGTTTTTTTTCATTCAGCACAAAAAAGAATTCCTGAAACACTTTAAATTTATATTTCTCCGTTCACCGTATGGTTGTTACTATCACACTCACTCAAAAAGAGGTGAAATCCTAATTAGCATTTGCCAAGAGAAGACGGAACCTCCCTTTTAAAACAGTTTCTGAAAGAACTGTGATTATCATGAGTTATGGAAGTGAAGCACTCATATCTGTTTGGCAAAGCCAAAGGGAAGGACAGGTGCTGTGTGACACGTATGATTGCTCAGGCACAGCAGAACAGCGGAGCTGCTGCCTACAGACAAGGTCCAAGCACACACATGTGCACATTGCTTGTTCAGCAAAATCAAGTCTGAGAGCTCAACGTGACACAGTGAGTTCCCATTTTAAAGAGGGCACACTTTGTCATAAGAATTTTCCACAGCCTGGGTCAGCAAACATCTGCCTGAATAAAACACAAAAATCTGATTGCAGCTGATTATGGGAATTGTATTCAATGGAAGAACAAAAGCCTGGGGGCCTGCTACAGTTTTGAGTATTTCAGTAACATAAAAAGCTTCACTATTTCAAAGTTACTTAATTTACCAGCAAGCTGGCTTGAGGTTGTAAGGAAAGCGAGATTTCCGGCCCTGCTCAGCCCATGTGCACTACAGGACACCTGGGAGTCTCCCAGGGTAACCAAGGGTGGACAAGATTTGTCCCTTACTAGCCAGTCCTTTTGCTATTCACCATCAGCATCCATGCTTTCCATCTCCTTAAGATGTTTCCATTATGTACATTGATTTTATACATACACACTGCATCCTGAACCTTAGATTTGTACTTACTATGCACAGGTGACACTTCTTTGTCACATGTTACCAGCTTCCAGAAATGTCTCCCCACCATAACTTCTTTGCTGGAAGGGATGTTCAAAATAAGGACTTAATATCCCACCAATAAAACCCAAGCTAATCAAAGAGATGATGTCAGCAGAAACACAAGAAGGCTTTGTGGCTGTTCTCTGTAATAATTATTTTTGCTTCACACACTGGCTGCCCTTACTTAAGTCTCTGGTTTTGTATCTCCAAACCCATCAGGATCTGCCTTGTATACCCCATACATGCAGACCAAAAGACATTCAAACAGGGAGAAAAGCCCCACGTTCTGCTCCTCACTCCCCCACTCCCCTGCTGCTTCCCCACCAGCTCACAGCTCATCCCACAGATCACTTCACAGCCCATCCCACCCATCTCTAAGCAATGCTGGAACAAGATAGGTGAATATTCCATGAAAAAGCTGCAAGGCTGGCCATTTTAAAAGGCTTCCTAGGGCAGCAAAGAAGAAACTAACCCCACAGAAGACCTACCAAGGCTTCCCTAAGGCCATCTATGGCACAGCACAGGAGGAAGATGAGGGCAGAACACTCATTCTGTGAGGTTAACAAGGCAGCAGGTTTCTGGTTCTCTACGTCTTAATGGGGCTGTCAGCCGTAAGAGGTACTGACAGTTCTCACAAGGAGGTGAACACAAACAAATCAGGATAAATTGCAGTCTTCCTATAGTCAAGAATAGCTCGAGACTATTTTCTTTTTTTTTATTACAGTTCGTTGACTTTACCATTAACTGCAAGTCAAGTAAGCATCCTCCTTCCAACAGCTGTTGCTAAAAGAAGTAGTATTATTCTTCCCCCTGCAGCACATGATCTAGTTCCCTAAGAATAAGCTTGTCTGAAATACATTTATTTACTGAAGTCAGCACTTTTTTTCCCCAGGAGGAAGCAGGCTTTGTGCATTGTAAATGCTTTATTAGGGTTCACTCCAGACAAGAAGACTGAATCTACAGGCAAAAACGTCCATATTCCTGCTTCCAGTACAGCAACAGGAAAGGAGACAAGGGACTGCACTGTCACCTGCCATTGCACTACAACATTAGCCCCTACCAGCAACACCGAAGTGACTGCTGATGGGTCAGATGAACACCCAGCACCAGCACTGGGTAACCCACACACTGAAAACACAGGTAATGCCTGGTTTTACTGCCATTTTCCCTTGCAATACAGCTTCTCCCAAGGCAGCTAGAGCAGGAGGTGGCTCCAGGAACAGATGGAGAGCAGAGAAACACAGAAATGTATCTAGCAGCTCCCTGCTCCAAAAATACACTGCACAAATGGCCACGTAGAAGCACAAACTGACACAAACCCGTAGTTCCAGGCACAGGGAAAGAGGCTGGGCTGCCAACAGCTTTTGCCCTTGCACATTCTCCAGTGTCTGATAAAAGGTGAAGGTACTGGCTTTTAACCTGCAGCCATAGGGTCTGACCAAGACTCCTCTCTTCTATCCAGAGGCCCTTTGTCACACAACCCATGGAAACAACAGTTGGAGGTTTCCACACCTGCAAACCTTAGTTAAAACTGTCTGCTGAAACTTCCCGATGCAACGCTGAATTTGCTGGCCAGACAGAAAACTCGGGCATGTTTTAACATCGCAAAAGAACTTTCCCTCTGTGAAGCAAAGCTAAAAATAAGGGAGAGGCCCAAGGTTCAAAAACAACAACACAGCAGAAAACTTGTCATAACCAGTGACAGCATGGACCCATCAACCACAAGAGTGTTGTATGGCTGGAGAAAAGGGCTGTCCTGGCTCTCTAGAAAGCAGCAGCAGTGTGGATGTGGGGCTGTGTAAAGCTCTGACAAGGCAGTGTGGCACAGGGGGCTGCCACAGCCCCACAGGTAGCAAGTGATGTGCCAGGGCAGCCCCCTCACACTGAGCTCTCTGTAGGGCCCTGCTCCAGCACTATCCTGGCAGCAGCTGCAGGCTTTCAGCCGGTATAGCATTTACCCCAGGAAAGAGGGAAGGATGATGTGGGGGCATCCCACATCAGGAAGGAAAGAAGAGTTGCCTTTTCCCTCCCCTTTTCCCCCCACATCTCCCAGTCGACAGGACAGTGTTACAGTCACAGACTAAAGGAGGCACCATGTCCCAAGCACTGCAGGATTATAATTCTAGTACTATGGGTCATCACACACTTTCTCAATCCTCCATCGAAACATCCCTCTGTTACATCAGCAGCTATGAGAATTCAGGGTGTTAAGATTACTCCTAGTGATCTTTCAGCTAAAAATTTAAAAAATCAAATCCCATTTAGTATGGGGAAAAAGAAATCTATGGAAAAGAAAGTAATTCCTTTACTGCTTTAAGATTGTCTGTCTGGCTATCCTGAACAGGTAAGTAGATGCTGGAGCTCAGAGTAGCCATCTACAGGGAAGAAAGAAACAATTTCATCAGTAAAGACAAAAACCCACCAACAAACAAAAAAATAAAAGCAGAGCTTTCAACCCATGATTCCCTTTTCCACACATACAAATCCCAAAAAGGGGGGGGAGGGTGTCAAAACACCATTGTATTTTTTAAAAGTATCTTTCAAAAAGTGTTAACAGTAAACAAAAGCCACCCTAAATATGCCTTAAAACCAAGTAACAGTTATAAATTCTTTCAATTTTTGTGGTATGACAGGAAGTGGTAAAAATGGGTCAGGCCTTTCTCATTCTTAAAATTTTCTTACATGTCAAAGATGAAGGAATGCAAGGGGAATTCTCCCACTCAAGAGACACTTATTCCAAGTACTCTATCCAGTTGAGATTTGCTCTTGAAGAAAAAAAGAGGTTTAAAAATCTTGTTCTCTCAAAATATTTCACAGCTTTATACAACTATTGCTCAAGTTACCTACAGGAAATGACAAACCACTAAATTAGTTTTCCAAGAGACACAACTAGATAAAAGACAGGTACAGTTAAAAACACAGCCAAATAGATTTGCCCACCTGTCAGCACGGCCAGAGCTGAAACTTCAGAGCTATAACCATGTCAGGTGTCACCAGGAGCTGTCAATGTTAAATCCTCCGCTAATAAACCAAAGATAAATCAGCAACAGGTTGGTTTGGAAATTTACAGATCTGAGATCTTTGCTGGAAAAGAGACGTTCTGACAGCTCTTTTCTGTTCTTTCAAATCTTTTCCTATGTACTGACATAAACAAAGGGATTCAGAGTTTACTCAATGAGTAGACACTGAAAGTCAAGGAAATTCACAGTACTTGCCGAGTGGCAGAGAACCATGTGCTGCCAACTGGATTCAGTGATCCAGATTCTCCAGTTACTTCATTCAATACAGCTTTTGATATTAACAGTACTGGCTATGCAAATACTCTTCCCAAGCACAGCTGAGAGGGGAAAGTTAGTTTATGACACTGAATGTAAGAGCAGATGCATCACTCTTAGCCCTAAAGAAAGGTCAGGACAGCTATCATCCTAGGGCATCAGGCAGCAACATACCTAATGGAAGAGCTGACTTAGGGAATGTCTTTTGTCTGCCTGGCCTAGGCAAAAGGTGATGGGGCTTGTCCCAACAGGAGGAGATGAATATACACTCCCAGCAAAGCTGCACACCCATCAGAACCCACATCTCCCACCGCAACAGCCAGTGCCACCCATCCGGCAGCCCCAGACAGCTCTGACCTGTCCTACAGCACCAAGGCAGCAAACAGCACTTCTTGGGTGAGAAAAGAAACCACTGAACATGAAGGGTGACTGCTCATTACAGGTGCTTGTGGAGGTGGCACACAGGAAATGAGCAGCAGTAAGGCAGGAGCCAAAACTGATGTGATATGAGAGACAATACCCTGGATTGCTTTAACTCAGTTGTTCCTAGAACTAGAAATTATTTTGCCCCTGTGATGTTTGGTCAGCAGCGAAGTCATTTTTCAAAACAGATCCATTAGAAATGAAAGGTCAGATCTGGCTGTGTGCTGTTAAGCTGAGACAGCAGCTCACCCAAAACAAAGCCCACAGAACGAATGTAGGAGCGTGCACATGAAATAAAATCCAAAACCAGTTTGTGCTAAAATAAATACACAGAGCCACAGAAACTGCAGCTCAGCAGCTGCAGACAGTTAAGCAGCTGCAGAGCCTGGCCATAGCTTTGGAGTAACCCTCAAGAAAGTCTCCTTAAATAATAATAAATTAGAAACAAAAAGAACCCCCAGTAATGACTCTCCACTACAAAGAGAGCCTCAACAGGCAAACGAGAATTACTTCTACAGTGCTCGTCTTCACAGGTTTGCAGGCAGCTAGGAACTGTAGTTCAGAAGGGCATGCATTTCTGATTCATCTCAAAAGCTTGTGCACTTTGAAGCCCTACAGTGACAGCACAGGGCACTGACTCAGGATCTGGGTGATTTAGCTGAAGCACTCTAAGATGCTCTTGCCTGCAGCTGCGGCTCATCTCACCGCTCTGGCAGATTTTCCTCCCCGTTGCATCAGGGCAGCAGAAGGGAGGTGTGCCTGCTCCTCAACTGCTGCACTTCACACTCGCCTCACAAATGGGAGCTGAAGTTGATGGCACTTAATACTAACGCACCTCGCAGCCTTACTGTCGCCCTGCCTCTGCTTCAGGGCAGAGCACGACTGCTACTCAGGGACAGTGACATCCCGCTCCACTCCTGAATCCAGAAAACCTCATGAGTCAGAGCCTTAGACAACAGCAATGTTAGTTATGGTTCTGCTAATTTTAGCTCGTGCTTAACCCACAGTTCCCAAATCCCTGCAACGCCTCTCCAGGTGCCAAAAGCCACAGCTACCCTGCACCTCAACTGCCAAAACACACAGCTTCCAGATGAGAGGCTCTGGTGCACTTACAGAAACTGAGCGCTGCAGAAAGACATTTTTCAAATAAAGACAAGAGGAAGAAAACAAGGACGGCTTTATTTACCCTACTGCTCTGCGCATATCTTAAAAGAAGGAACAAAAGTTCATGTGCACAGTTCCTGTGTTTCAGAGTCCACTCCAGGACACACAAGACAGACTTTGTGCAGAGGGCAGCTCAGGAGTGTCCCACAAGGTAGCAAACAGCCTGCCAGGGCCAGCTTCTACCCCAAGGAGTGAAAGGAGAGAGAGGGGTAAGGGAAACAAATACACACTTCACACACTCTCCTCAGAGTAAACTGGGAAAGCTTTTAGAAGTAAATAAACACACACACACCCGCCCCCATATTCTCAGAAAGCCACCCAAGCAGAATGCTTTTACTACCGTAACTGAAGGGTTTGTTTTATAGGAAGTTTCCTCAGATTTAGTCAACCTTAGCAGCCTCCTCCTCCTCCTCTCCTTATTCACACTAAACTGTGAAAGGGACTTCAGCTCTCTCCAACCAATTAAAAACTAATTGAAGCAACAGACTGGCACTATACAGGCTGAGCAGCCTAAGAGATGGCAGACTCAGCTCATATGAGGCCTACACAATGCCATAATATTTCATTTTATTTAACCTCATAACACAAAGAGCTGAAAAGGGTATTCACAAGGATCCAATCCTAAAAAAATTTTTTAAATCTTTATTGCAGCTCAAGTCCAGTGGGTTCAAATGAGCAGCGCACATTCTTTACTGCATGTGTGCACCACAGCGCCTGCAGGAATAGAGCAAGGTTTTTTTTGTTCCAAAAGCTCCATGAGGAAGTTACACACACACACAGTTTCTCTCTCAAAAAATAAAGCTGTGTTAGAACACAAGTTAGTTTATTTTATTCATTCAAGGAGACATCTTCACCCCTCCAACTGACCATTAAAATGAAATTTGTCTACAATTGGATATAATCTAACATTTTCTGCTTTTGCTAATTATTTTTGTTACTGCTTGCATAGGAAACAATGTCAAGGAATTGCTGAAAAGAAATCTGTCTCTCAGTGACAAACAGAACTCAGACCAAGTATTTATGCCAAATCTTTCTACCCTACAGACATTAAACTTTGTGCCTGCATCTATCAATGTAGTCTTTTAGAAACTGGACACAGAGTCACAAGCACTCTTAAAACGTTGTTGCAAATAGAAAATGAGTTGAAGTGTGCAGCACTGACAAACTAAAAGGTCAGCAGCAAGAAAGACTTCACATACCTTTCCTGCTGAAATTTCTTTGCTGCCAATATGCAGCCAGCAATTTTGACGAGAAACCCCTAACTTGTGTCCAAGGAAGAGACCTGAGGCTGTAGAAGGGGTTGGGGGGGAGCTTGGCAAGGTAAGGAAGGAAAGCAGCTGGCATTAAGGAGTCAGGATTGGTAGACTCCTGACAGAAGTCAGGCAGAGAGCCCATAGGAGCAAATCTAGGTTTCTGCAATGAAGGATTTTCTTTTTGATACAGAGAAGAGAGATGCAAAGTGACAGAGGAGAATTGCTTTTGTGCGTGGACAGTAAGTGTGTTTTAATTGACTGCAGAAAGAAAGGGGGAAGACAGCTGTAAGGCAGCTGGTGGTGATTATTTGGAAAGAGTATGTTTGACACACAATTTAACCCCTCAGAAAATCCTCAGTCAAAATCAGAAATGAATGGCGAAGAAAATGCTGAAGTGCATTTGCAAATGGAGATTATTTAGCGACGAATCAGAACTTAATAAAAAGTCTAAGGACAGAGTACAATTTCATTGAGAAGAATAGAAGATAAAACACATTGCAGAAACTGCATGGTGCCTTCCTTGCACTAGTTATGCATGCTACAGTACACCTATATGACCAACACCCCAATCTGATCAAAAACTCTGCAGAGCAAGCCCATGACACAATAGCACGGTGCACAGCAAAACTAACTCAACGAGATTCAATATGATCTTCCTTTATAGCCAAATGCACTTAGGTACTCACAAAATCCCCTCTAACAACCGTGCAAAGCGAGAAAATTAATTGAGCAATGTGACAGCCTGACCCCACGCAGGCAACCAAGGATTCTACAGCAACCAGTTAAGCCCAGTTCCTCTGGTGGCCTTCAGCACTGACAGCTTTGCTGGAAAGCAGCAAGCAGAAGGCAAGCAGATCAGTGTGAACCATGGAATCTCAAAAAGCTCATTTCTCTCTCATGCACAATGCATGCCAAATCTTAAGATTCCTGCAGCATCCAGTTATGAAACTACAATAGAAGAGGAAAACAGATGGCTAAAGCCTTTTAAAAAAAAAAAAAAAATTAAGCCTTACTTCATTTCCAAAAGAAATATGTGTATTTGAAAAGAGAGAACCTGCTTCAGACCATACCTAATCGATATAAAAATAGGCAACTTGCCTCATGGACATGAAACCTGTCTTCAGTTAAAGCTTCTGAACATAAGAAAAGTTTAACCCTCTTAGAACATCATGGCTCACTGTGTTTTTAAGCAGGATTTAAAAACAAAGCAGGTCACGTAGGAGATGACAGACATTACACACATTGTATAAAAATAACATATTTATCTCTAAAGCAACTCCTGAACACAAATGCTGTGTAAAATCCTCTATGTTTACTCTTTTCCAGCCTTTGTAAGCAGTTAGCACCTATGTTCAGGTGAGCAGCTTTCTTGCTCACAAAAGCATTTAATGAACAATGACAAATTAGGAACTTGGCAACCTCAACTCCCTAAGCTCAGCCATTCTCTGTGGAAACCAGTCAATATTACATTTGAAGCCTCTGTTGAGTCCTTGACTTGTGAGATATCACACAACAATAAGGAAACAAGAAAGCCACCCTAAAGAGCTCATGTGTTCAGCAGTAGATGTTTCAGCAGCTCTATAAAACTGCCATCAGAGCTTCAGGTCCAAGTACTGGAACTGATCTCTGGTTCAAAAGAGAAGTTTCCTCCTCTGATGAGCCTGTATCTCAGACAAGCCCCAACTCAGCTGCCTGAACAGAGGCCTCCAGCAGCTGGGAAGCCCCAGGGTACACAAGAGATTCATGCTGGGCTGGCAACTTAAGCAGGAGACCTGGGCTTCTCCAAACTGGCAGCTGGGACTGGCAGTAAACCCAAAGGCATCCCAAACAGGGCCTGACACCAATGTTCAGGCAACTGGACTGGGTGCCCTGCACAAGTCACAGCATTACACCCGCCAGGGATGCCCAGCACACTCCTGCCCTACACAGCAACCCTGTGCTCTGACAGCACAGAGCAGGAAATACAGCTGTATCTGTAGAAGCCTAAGCAAAATGAATGAGGCTGATCCATGGTTTTATTCAATGACTCTGCACTGAGGATAAGCACTGAATTAACTCTCTCATATCACACGTGGTCCTTTCAGGCCAGGGCTGCAGTTCACTGGTGAGGCTGTGTGGAAAATCCTGAGCTGCCCCAGCTTAGTCCAAGGGTAAATGGAGGATGACACACTCCAGCACTTTCAAGCAAGCACCTTTCAAAAAAAAAAAAAATCAACTGCTTATATGATTAATGCAAAGTATTATGTTTTTGCAGTAGCAGGAGTCACTAATCCATATTAAAGACCAAGACTACATCGGTTTATTTATTTATTTTTAATGAAAGATTCTAAATAAACCGACTGTTCAATTTTTCAAAGGTACTGAGCAGCCACAATAATTAGGTCTGGGTCAGTGGGAGCTGCCAGAATGCCACAGAAGTGACTCAGTCCTGTTAATTATCTGAAAAATAAGGAACAGTGACAACACTGGACACTCCATCACAACCTATCTCCCCCAAACACACCACCAATGAAAAGCAATCATTTGAGAGTGGCTGTCCATAACCATTAGTAGGGACAAGAATGAGAAATTATAGACAGAAGGAAAAGCAAGGAAAGGTTTCAGCCTAATATGGCCAAATGCTTGTGTACGTAGAGATAATCCTATAAAAAAGTGAAGCAGCAACACCACAGCAGTGGCAACTTCCCACAGTGCCAGGAGAACTCCAGAAAAAAAGAGCAGGAGCTATTTTAAACACTAAATTAAAAAAAAAAAAAAAAATCAACACACCAAAAAAATTCCAATCAATACAAGCCCATAGAAAACAAAGAGTATTAAAGCCAACCAGAAATTCACCCAACCTTGCAAACCATACATGATCAGTACAAAAATATTCTAACACACAAGCCGTTTTCTGAAGAGTCAGACAAATGCAAACCTAACAGAAGATAGCAGCTCACAAAGAGGCACACAGCCTGTTTTGGTCATGCACAATCCTTGCTCACAGACACTTCTCAGTTCCAGTGTGTTTATGACTGTGTTGTCATTTATTTTAAAAAATGAATGGAGCATTCTTTTCCTCCAGAAACACTGCATTGTTAAAATGCCAGTACATTAAAATAACTTACTGCTTACTACATTTCAATCAAACAAACTACAGACTACAGCACTGACACTTAATATATATTGAGTGCTTTCAGCAAGAACAGCATATGGAGCTCATTTCTTCTGTTTTGTTCTCACACGGGCCAAACTCAGAAACAAGACCTAGAAACAGATGAAGCAACGATCCTGTCAGCATGCACAAAAACTGTATCTTCTCCAAAGTTATGGAAAGACTTAGTTGAAGGCTCTCAAAATACATAAATATTTAACCCTTTGTTTCTATAGAAGTTTGACCTAGGAAGTTTGATTTATGGCAGAAATACCATATTTTAGGTTGCATGCTTAAAGAACATTTTTGTTAAGGTTCTCGAAATAACAGGAAGCAGAATCAAAAGCTTACAATCAAAGGATTTTGTGAGTTATGTTTTTGCCTATTGTGATTTTTCCTACAATTCATCCACATTTCACCACCATACTGTTCCTTTGTCATAACCAACACAAGCACTGATCTTGCCTGTATTTAACCCCAAGAATGTAAAACGAAGTTCAGAAGGATGACCCTTTTGCAGAAAATTAGTTGCATATCTGAGGTTTTGAATGATTCTCTCACTACTGCACACACAGACATTTTGCTAGGTGGGCACTCTGAGTTATGATTAACCAATAAGCTACCTGTTTCTAAAATAAGATACTTCACAAGAGAACTTTTGCATATGACTTTTTCTTAAACCAAGGAAAAGTTAGCTGCAATCCCAGTGCAAACATTCCCCTGCAGGATTCATACTTTAGTGCTGAAGCAAATTCTCAGCAATTAGTGAATCAAAATGAAAATGAAACCTAAAACAGCCAAGTTAATGCAAACAGAACATAATAAGTAATAAACCCAACTGCTGAAATAAACCTGATCAACCAAGATTACTGCGGAAAACTCCTTGGCCTCTTTGGGATAGTAGATCCCGTGAGATAATCAGGACAGCCTCTTTCAACTTCTACAACGTTTCCATTTGTAGCTTACTCTGTGAAAGCACGTTCAAGTTCCAAAACAATTCTGTTTCTTAAACACTCTAGGCATGAAGACAGCTTGTAAAAAAATCCAAAACGTTTAACTTGACAGTGTTCCTTTAAGACAGAGCACTGCACAGCCTTCCAACATATTTGACAGAGATTTCCTACTCCGAGATAGAATTTAAATTTGTAGAGGCAATTACTCATAACCAGTGAAAGCAGCCAATGCAAGTGCCAAACTTGCCAACAAGAAGAAAGGCCAAGTATTAGAAAGGAGGCTGCAGTTTATTACAAGGCAATTTGAACATCTCAGTCCACGAGGTCTGGAAAGTATTTTCTTCATCCCCTGACACTACATGCGCACACTAATGTGAGGAATTATGTCAGTAACATCAATATTCCAAACATATAAAACAGCAGTTAAGTATTAATATAATGGAGATCTTTCTCTGACTATTTAAAAGCTGCTTCTAGTCTTGCCTAGAAGATTTATTTAAGCTCATTTTGCACAGGAAAGATGATGTGCCAGACCCACACCATTAACTGCTGTCTACTCAGCTCCAAAGCCATCCAACTGGACCACCATCGCACAAAATTCTTGTCTGACTAAACAAACATCTTAAGGCAATTCACAAGGACCTGTCTCTTGCCCCTTCCTGTTAAAAGTACGAAAGGAAAAAGGAAAAGAATAAGGAAAAACATGATCTCTTCAGGTAAGGAAGTTAAAAAATCAAAATGGGCATCCAACCCGTATATCCCACGACCACCATGTCCAGGACTGATCTCCAATGCCTCCAACAGCCAACATAAGTGTCAGTAGATAACAATCAACACCACCAAGTTTAATTGCCAGTTGGAAAATAGCTCTTGGGAAATAAAAAAAAAAAAAAACCAAAACAACCAAACCCCACCAAAAACCCCAAACCAACAACCAAAACACACCAAGTCACAGATGCAAGCTAACAAACGCATCCTCCTCTGCAAGGTAAAAACAACGCCAGCCTAGAAAATCAATAGTACAGAACAAAACCAGCAGGTCCAGGGTAACCATGCAGCGAAGCCAGCACTCACTGAGAAGGACAAGCAGCTCATGCAGCTGCTTCTGCAACAGGCTGGCGAGAGAAGGTAAGGGGATGCAAGAGCAATGCACCTACCAAACAACACACAATGAGCAACATCCTATTTCAGCACCAGACACCTACTCAGTCATTTTTATGGCACAAATGCTTCTTACCATTTTTTTGTGCATTCAACCATCAATTCCTGGTAAGAAGCCACAAACTGGAACTTGGATGCGTGTTTCCCAACACGCTGCAGTCTTTTCCAAACTGAAGCCATGATGGTGAGAAATACCAGTCCTCTTAGACAGCAGAAACTGTATGAAGACCAGTGAAGGTTTCAAAGAGCGCGTGTGCTTGATACTAGCAGATTTATATACAGACACAGTAAAAAGAGTGCGTGAGGAACTTGATGGGATGTCTACAATTCATATTCTGCCTCTCCCCTCCTCAGGGTAAATCCCAGTCTAGCGGGATGGCTCATCACCGGCCAGGAGCAGCATGCAGTAGCAGTAGACAGATAACGGAAAGGAAGCTCTCTCATAGAATCATCATTCTTCACACTGTAGATGAAGGGAGGACTGCAGGACTGGAAGACAAGTAAGACAGGGAGAGAAAGCATTGGTTAATACACTTCATACTAAGTGCTGCAATTGCACGTGATCTCGTACCTTTCAAACAACTACAGTCAACTACAAGAACATACCCCCTTCCTGTTGTCATCCACACACCCCACACACAATTAAATAAATAAATAAGAACACTGCAGCAATTTCAGGAATTCAAACCGCGAGACTGTTCAGAAACACATCAACATATCCTATTATCAGAATCATCACAATTGGCAACAACAACAAAAAAGGGCAGGTCAGGGCCACACCGAATCCTTATGAAGCATCTCCGGGAAGCAATGCAAAGTGGCTAAGGTGCTGCCAATATGCACCCAGAGGGAGGGACACAGGGAGATGAAGTTCTTTGTCTTGATGACAAAAGGTGTAACAGTTGTTTCTTCTAACACACCTCCCGCTTTCATTTCTCAGTCCAAAGAGAAGGATCAGCCAAGAACACAGCAAGGGAGTGCTACTCAAATGCCTGTGCCAGGGTGAGGAGGAGGACGAGAGAGGAAGGGGCATTTCCCGAGTCCGGGCTACCCAGGATTCCCCATCTTCCTCGCCGCATCATATTGAAATGGAAATGTCTCTCCATCCTGCACCGAGAAAATTATCATCAGGGAGGTGAAAAGGGAAAGGAGAAACACAGGTGGGTCTCCTCCCTCGAAAGGAAAGCAGCATCTCCGCTGGGTGCGGGGGGAAAAGCCTCTTCATCAGGAATATGGGGAAGCACAACCTTAGCCGCAGCTGGCGAGAAGTCAGGGTAGGATGGCATCAAAGCTGGCGAGGAGGCTACCTGAAGAAGAAACGCTCCCGGGAGGGGGGTCCCCACGGAGACCCGGGCCGAGGACCGCCCCGCTCCGCCTCAGCAGCCCGTGTCACCTCCTCGCCCAGCCCGCCGGGGCAGCGCCCCCCGCCCTTGGCCGGGAGCCGGAGCGGTTTAAAAATTAAAACGCCACCGGCGGGGACCAAGAAGGGGAGCGGCGGGAGGGGACGGGCGGCTCTCCGTGCGCGGCACTCACCTGCCGCCGGCTCCTCGCGGGCGGTCCCGCCGGGCGGGCGCGCTGGCACCACACGGCAGGCGAGAGTCAGCGCTGCCGCTGCCCATTACTGCAGCAGCCCCGCCGCCGGCAGCGCCCTGCGGCTGTCCTCATTCTCCCGCAGCCTCATGGCGAGCACGGCTCCCCCGCCGCTCTCCGCGCCGGCCGGGCAGACAGCGCGGGTCGCAGCGCGCCTCACGCCACCGCCACCATCGCCCTCCTGCCGGCGGAGCGCCGCGCCTTGCCTCACCCGGCCCGCTTTACGCCCGCCCCCGCGGCCCGCCCCCACAGCTCCATTGGTCCCGCCGGGGACACTCCGTAGTCCATTGGGCATCATGTCTATCAATCACCGGGAGATCCTCCCTTCCCCGTCTCCAGCTCATCTCTGCGCTGATTGGACCAAGATCCCGAGGAGGCGGGGGCTACTTTTGAGGCTCTCTGGTAGGTCCGTGTGGCCGTCTGTCAGCGCGAAGGCGTCCGGCAATTGGCTGCTTCCCAAAGCCGCGGCGTGGGCCCGAGGAGTGGGCTGTCAGGGCAGGGGCGTGGCGCCGCTGCCGCTGCCGCCGCCACCGCCCCCGGGACTCGCCACCGCCCCAGGGCCGGGGAGCGGCGGGAAGCGAAGGGCCGGGCCGGGCCGGGCCGGGGCAGGGATGGAGGGAGCCGGGGCGGGAACTACAGATGCCTCCCGTGAGGTGGGCAGGGGGCGACTGAAGGGGCGAGCGGCCGCGAAGGGGAGGAGGAACCGCGGCGAGGGACAGTTCCCGCGGTGGGCCCGCCTTGAGGAGGGGTCAGTCGAACGCTAGGCCTGACCCCCGTCCTCCAGTCCTTTAGGGGCTCCGGAGTTCGGGTGCGGATGGGAAATTGATGGGAATTAAATACCGCAGGCAGGACGATGTTTCTTTGCTGGTTTAAGCTGCGTGCTCAGGGGACGGCACCCAGGCGGCGGGGGCTGGATGTTGTGCGCAGTTTGATGTTAAAGTGTCTGCAAGGGAGGACGGAGCAGTGAGAGCGGTGATGTGGGATGTGGCTGTGAATTCCCTATAGCCACGCTGGGCTGAACGCTTCTCCTACACTGCAGTGCCATGAAGGAGGTGTCGGGACCCAGGTGTAAACCCTCGGTGCTGGGTTCCAGCATTATTGTGAAATTAACCTGTGCCTACTCTGGTTCACGCTGCCCTTTGCCCACGTGCCCTGTGGACACCCGTACACGTGTGTTGAAGTTTGGGATCCCAAAACGCCATTTGCAGTAGGTGAATTCCAGAGTCAGGGTAGCGTGGTTGCGTGATCTCTGGGAGCTAATCCTAAACCTATCAGCCAGCCAAGTCAGAAACTAAGCCAGCTATCAAGTGGAAGCACAGAGAAATAAGGAAGATAATGCAGTGGAGCTCTGAGAGCAGCTGTAAAATTGAAGCCTCAGGGCTTTGCAGTCCTCTGCGTTGTTTCCCATGACAAACCAAATGGAGTGCAAGCCTGATCCACAGTCTGGGAAGCTCCTTATCCCAGTGTTTTTCTCCTTTCCCCTAAGCTGCCTCTCGCTGTGCTGGCATATCGCAGAGGCTGCCAGCATTCAGTGGCTGGAGTGAAAGGAGAGAAAGAATGACTGTGTAGATGGCCACAGGCCTAAGCTGAGCTAAGTTACTTTGGAGAGGTTGAATATTTGGGCTATTGAAAAGGTCAGCCCTTTGCTTAAAACGTGTTACTCTTCAGTCCTTACCCCAGTTGCCAGAGGGTGTGTGCTTGGAGCTGTCCTGGAAGAGGCAGTGGTTGTCCTTTTTTTGAAGTGTTACACTGAAATGTTGCAGACAGTTGCACTACTCATGCAGATTTTCTTGGAAAATTCTTATTTTTTTCCCCTCAAATATTTTTGAAGTTAAAATTTGAAGATTTTGCACGTTTGTCTTAACATATCTGTCCCAGTTTTGCAGCTGGTCTATACACACAGAGTAATTCCAACACACTTGAGGGAGACATCACTGGGTTTTTTAAGTGCAGATCACCTGCTCAGGATTTAGGAAATGAGGGCAGGATTTCCAGAGCACATCTGAGATCATGCTGTATGGAGCACACAAATGCTTGGTTCTGACTTGGAAAATACCAGCTGGAAAACTGGCAGCTGTAAAGTGGATCAAACAAGGCAATTTAAAATTCCAGTGGCCCTGAGGAGATGCTTGGTTCTTCATACCAGAGAAATATCAAGTAATCAGTTGTGCTGATTTTATTTCAAAAGTTGTCTTTATTCTGAGTGTATTACCAAAAGTTAATCCATGAACTTCTCTGATTTATCTCCAGAATAACCTGCAGTACCCAGGCTAATTCCTAAGACATATCTATGACCAAGATCTTACTTCCCTCATACTGAGATAGACATTTTCTGGCCAGTGGAATAAACACAGAAGGTCTGGTGGTTTGTTCAGTGACTTGTGTTTCAAACATCATTATTTATTAACATTTTCCATTTCCTTCATAGCTTTCGGATTCGAGTTACACCAGGCCTGGGAGGTACACGGCATAAGGCTGCTTTTGCCTTTGTTGTGTGGGCAGAAATACAACACAGGCAATTTTCCTACAAATTATCTATTTTACAGTTTTTAGGAGCAGCCATCCTCAGTTCTTGCAGTTCTGGGGAAAGCCTTAGGGGAGATCTCAGAGGGCGTGAGGAATTACTGTGGGAGGAAGGGCGAGATCTTCAGCTGCAGATTGGAAGCTAGAAGCCACCACAGCATTCTCGGGTTACTGGACCGAGTCTTACACCAGACCAACTCAAAAGGTTTTGTGACTTCTGTTGGCAGCTCACAGCCCAGAGGAACCAATAAATGGCAAAAAGGGATTAGCAAGGGCATGGATGGAGAGCCCCATACCTCCTCCTTGGGTCAGAGCACTCAGCTGGGTCAGCAAGGAAACCCCGTGTTGACTTCATTTCCATATTGTAGACATCTCTTTACTGGTCCTGCTGGCCACAAGCCTGGTTTGTGACAATGACCCAGCTCAAACCATAGTTCAGCTCAGGGTCTGAGTCAAGCTTTGGGGAAATGGTAACATTTTTACTTAATCCAGTATTATGAGCTTGATGGTGAAAACAAGCAAAGTTGGTTACACCAAGGTACCTAATGCTCTCTTTTATGGTCAGTAACTGAGTGAACAACTCGCGTGTGACTTCCAGAAGGGTCCTTCTGATTGTGAAAACGTTATGTTTCATTTTATGTGCAGTGTCAAATCTCTTGTGCAAGCAGGAAAAATAGTCATGTGATGAATAGGTAGATACCATTCTATTATTTAAAGATTGTGTTGTTCTGGAAGTGGCATAGGACAGGATGCTGAGAGCTGCTCGAGCTGGCAAGCTGGTGGGGCTGACCACCCCCAGAGCAACCTGACCCTGTTCTTTATAAGCAGCTGGTTCCACCAAGGACACCCTTACTATCCAAAACCTGGTGCTCTGTGGCTCCTCTTTTCCCCTTGCTATCTCGACACTCAGACTCCCTCACAATCTCCACAGAAATCCCTGTGTATTTTTTTTTTCTGGATTTTGCCTCCCGCTCCCTGGCTTTGACTGATGGTGGGTGATTTCAAGCTTCCTGGTCCAAGCAGAGAGATGATCTATGCTCTATTTCTGTTACACCCTGTCAAGTTTTAAAGCTCTCCAGCCTCTCCCTTATCCTTCAGCTCCTCGTCATCAGCATGACTAAGGACAGGTTGTTCACCAATAAAGAAATGACCTTTGCTAGGAATAGCTGTCATAAATCTCCATTTCCCTGTCCTTCTGTACATGAGCCCGCAGAAATGTCACTGAGGAGATCAAGGAATTGGATTATTTCAAATTTGCAGGAACAGCCCGCTTTCTGAGGCAAAGGGCTGTATGCATGAGGTTACCTGCACCTGCCATGTTTTAACTGCCTTGTATTTCTAGATCACATCAAACCTTTGAGCCCCTGTTAATGAGAGTAGTGGAGAATTCGCCCTGACCTCAGTAATATGTGTATAGTACCATCCGCCTGCCCCCCAGCATGTCCCTAACTGGTGCTTGGCACCACAACATTCTGTTCTGTAACAGGTTGTCTGCTCTCCTTCTTTGTTACCTAGCATCCCAACAGCAATTTTAAAAATACATACATATATATATATATGTATATGTATATATGTATATATACGTAACTAATCATAATATAGATAGCAAAAAAAAAAGATAATTTTTTAATCCTCCCTTCTTTTGTTTCTTGCTTGTTGCTGATAAAATTCCACTCAGATGTCTTTTCATATGATCCAGTAACTCCCAAGAGCCGTTCTGTATTGGAGGGAATAATGTTTTGGATATTCCCTCTGCTAAATATCAGTGACAGTTGAAAGGGTGTGTGGGTATGTGTGTGTGGAATATCCCATTTTATTTGTGCTCTGAAAGCTTGACTTTGAGACTGGCGTCTGGGAAAAGGTGATTCCCACATTGCGGAATCAGACGGCCCAGCTCCTGTCGTAGCCTGGAACAGAAGCAGACCATTTCAGCAATACTCCCAGCTGTGCTTAAGGCATAGAAACATCACCACTTGTTTTCACCTTGCCAGCAAAAGAAGCAGATTTTGGGATGCACTCTGGTGGCCTTGTGTTTTGTTACTGCTCTGGCGTAGGCCAAGGCAGGCAGCCCAGCCTGGCTCTTACCTATGGACCTGCTTACCTGTGCAGCATTCCCAGCCCAGGTCCCAGCAGAGCTGGGCACCTGCCCAGCTGAACCAGGCACTCGCCCTCTGAAACCTCCTAATCCAGAGCCTGCCCCCCTGGAGAGCCCTGCTGCCAAAAGGAATCTGCAGAGACTGCAGCTGGGGTAGCTCACCAGCACCTCTTTCTTATGGATTGTTTGTTCTCCCACTCCCTTGCTGTGGCTGTATGTGCCGAGACCCTGTTGTGCCTCCCCTCCAGACCCTGTGCCAGAAGGGGTATCCAAAATGCCAGTTCCCCGAGTGGCAGCCTCGTGTCACCACCCCTTTGCTCTCCTGTGACCAGCTTCATTATGCCAGCCCAGAGGCACCAGCTACCCCCGGCCTTCCCCTCTAAACCCCACTGCCCAAAGTCTTGTAGGCAAGGTCAAGCAGGGTGGTTCAAAACAGAGCAGATGAGAAACATCCTCACTTGTCTTTCCTCTATCTCCCCTCTCTTGTCTGGCTGACATTCTTCCCAAACCACTCAGCAGTAAGGGGCACATTGTATTTATCTACAGAGGAGGTCAAGGACAGGAGTCGCATTCCTGAAATGCAGAAGTCGCAATGCAGTTCAACCTGTGGAGGCAAGAGCAAAGCTGGGGCACTGACGGTGGAGACCTCATGCTACAGACAGCATTTCCCTCCTCTGGATCAGAACACCCTGGATTAGCATTGGTTTCTCCAAGTTTATTATCAGCTTGCCTATCAGTCAGCTTGCAATGGTCTGAATGAGTTTTGTCATTACCTTTTGATACCTTGCTTCTCTCTTCTCAAAAAAATAGAAAGGAGAAAAAAAAAAGGGCAGCCTGTACTTTGTCCATAAATAACAACCTTCAATTTTTTAACATTCTTGATGTATCTTGTACCCTTTCCAGTTCTTCAATACTCTTCCTGTGTGGTCTCCCTAGCCTTTTTGCAGAGTATAATTATGCTTGTATACGACATCCTGCAGTACTAATGAGGCAAAGAATGCCTTCCTCCCTCTCTTTTTAGAATAAAGAGCACATAATGTGGCCAGCAGGACCAGGGCAGTGATCACCCCCTGTACTGGGCACTGGTGGGGCCACACCTCGAGTCCTGTGTTCAGTTTGGGCCCCCCAGGATAAAAAAACTGTGAAGTGCTGGAGCATGTCCAGAGAAGGGCAGGGGAAGAGTCTGGAGCACAGTTCTGATGAGGAGCAGCTGAGGGAGCTGGGGGGCTCAGCCTGGAGAAGAGGAGGCTCAGGAGGGATGTTATCCCTCTCTACAGCTCCCTGAGAGGAGAGTGAAGCTAGGTGGAGCTCTTTCTGAGAGCTACGGAGGAAAGTAAGAGATGAAACAAGTTCAGAGGCAGACTTGTTTCCTGCCTCCCATACCCATTTTATATGATCCTGGCTATGACAAATCTCTGATTAATCAGCTGTAGATTCTTCATGGTGGCATCTACGGAAACTGCAGATTCAGTGGTGGGAAGGTCAAGGAATGAAGGTTGTACAGCCCCATGCATTTTTTTCTGCTGTGAACCTGTGTATCAGAGAATCAGTAGCTGGACCTGCAATCAGAATAATAAGCTGGAAAAATGTAAAGTCTTTTATCTGTATTTCTGTAATTACCAGAGAAATCATAAAATTTAACACAGCTGTCTCTAAAGATTATGCAGGAAACTCCTCTTTGCCCAAATATCATATATGTAATTTTTCAAGAGAATGCCTAGTTAACTTTGGATCTACACCATCAGTCATCCACGCAGTTCATCAGTATCAGGGGTACATTTCCTTGGAGTACAGGCATTAGGAATGCACAGACCATCATAGATCCAATCTGAGGCTTTCTTGGAAGCCAGTGGAGAAGCAATTACCTTACAGATGTGATAAGATAATCTATTACGCAAAAAGGTGTTCCTACCAGACTAAAGGGGGAAATTTGTAGCTAACTGCTTGTACAACCAGAATCCCAAACATCACGCAATGGGACATTGGTGCTTGAGAAAAAGTATCTCAAAGCACAGGGTGGAAATATGTATGTGTGGTGTGGCCTTCATCCTGGAGAAGAGGTACAATTATCACAGTTATGGCTCATGAAAATGAGCCCCAAGGACCTGCTCAGGTTTGCAAGACATTCAGGTGGACAAGAGTTTGCAGTAATGGTGTTGGGCAGGCATGAAATTGTGTGGAGAGAGACTCAGCTTTGAGAGGACAAGCAATTAACTGTGTTGTAAAAATGACTGCAAAATTTCCTGCTCCTACTTTTAATACCTCGGCAGCCAGGCGGTTTAGGTAAATATCTCTAGTTAATCTGGAAATTAAACTAGATAATCACAGCCAAGTTAAATAATTCCATACTCAGAAACTGTTCTTCAGTATGCCCAGATTAACCCACAGGGATTTAAATAGTGTTGCAAGTTATTTTTAACTGGGTTATCACTAATCTCCCTCCATACTTTTTAGACTGTATATATTGAAGTCACGCTGTCAGAAAACATGGGGATAGTTATCTTCCAAAAACAAAAGGGCTGAAACATGGGATGTAGGACTTACTTTACCCGATCGTGGTCATGTTTGGGCTGCTCCAGTTTCTTCCACTTCACAGTTTTCTTTCTGTTATTTCTGTTAAATTCCTCTGCAGGAGCTATGGAGGACATGCAGCCTGAAGGACCCTATATCCCTACGGCAGAGTCCTCAGTGAGTCCCTGGCTGCAGAAGGAGGTTGGTCAGTGTAGATATCTTTCATCCACAGTCTTGGGATGGGAAATTCCTTTTTTTTTTCTCTGACTAGTTTTAGTAATCTTACTGACTCTTCACACATGCCTGTAAGGAGTGACTGCTTTGTCAGCCATGTAGAGGGACAACAGAAAAAAAAGGGAAATCTCTGTTTGGGCCTACTTCCTAAGTGGAGCTAGGTGACACACTAGTGCCTGAGGCTATCTTGAATGACTAGTTTTGAAATTAAAGATCTGGAGGTGTAAATGGATTTCTCTCCGGTAAAAAAAAGTAGAATCCCAAAACCCCAGCAAATGTGCTCCCAGCCCAGGTCAAGTGCTGGGAACAATTCCATTGCTGCACTAAGGGATGCAACCTAATCAATCACCAGTGTACCTTCCTTTCATCCCTAACCAGAGCTCCAGAGCTCAGCAAAGGACCTGTGCAACAACAGCACAAGGCTGGTAGAGGCATCTCAGCATCTCTCTTCCTGGCAGAAATTCCTGTATCAGCCAAGCTAGCAGAATCTGTCTGTTTTGGGAAACAACGGATATGTCAAATACTCTGGCAAAGCCCAGGAGAAATGACAGTTCAATGATGTTGAAAAGAAAATTATCAGAGAGAGATTAGTTTGTCTGACAGTATGTCTTTATGCTCTCCACCGAGGAAGA
Organism: Oreocharis arfaki; assembly: GCA_013398015.1. Taxonomy (NCBI): domain Eukaryota; kingdom Metazoa; phylum Chordata; class Aves; order Passeriformes; family Paramythiidae; genus Oreocharis; species Oreocharis arfaki. The sequence continues at coordinate 70,417 of VZRR01003450.1, read as the reverse complement.
ACAAGAGTCCTTTCATGCATATTGAATTTACTTCTGGTGTGAGTCAACCTCTGTCAGTAGGGCTGTAAGTGTTGCCGGTTTAGAAAAATGGGTGATCGCTGCCTCCTGCACACCTCAGAGCACCAAAGCTTTCCAGCCACTGGTCCTGCTGCCAGCAATGCTCGTTTTACACCATCCTGGGGCATGGCATTCAGAACATCTCCTGCACTATCCGTTAAAACATTTGCCCCAGGAGGGAGACGGGACAGCCAAATGGGGTCTGCAGGCCATGGAAAGCCCAGAGAGAGATTTTAGAGATGAAAAGAGGTAAGGGAGCAAATGGCACCTCTTACCAGGAGTGGCAGGCCCAACCCATTTCTTTGCAACACGACTTTGCAGGTGCAGTACCCTGCACTGCCGGCTGCCTGGGGCCCTCTCTCTCTGCAGGACACAGCAAAACTCGACCATGCTTTGCCACAGCCATCCCTCACTGCTGTGGTGTTGCAGGTTGTGCAGAACCAATAATCCCTGAACGGACGCAGAATGATGCCACAATGTTCTACTAAGAGTGTCTGCAGCAGATGTATCACACACTCACCATCCGTTTTCGTCCCAAGTCTAAGACATCCATAAGCTAAAAGCTCAGTTACAAAGTAATGCCCAAAAGTTTCAGGTCCTTTTTCTGATACTTGTAAGATACCCAACACAAATGACAGTGGTATGGATTTTGTCTCATGCTCCTGCTGTTCTGCACACCATTCTGGCAGCCCAAAGGTGGCAGCAACCTGACCGAACTCGTGGGTTGTTTCTTTCCTGGGAGCAGGCAGTGACACATGAAGCAGCAGGAATGGTATGTCACTTCCCAGCTGTGTCACAGCTGGGGACAAGGACAGAGTAGCTGGGGGACAGGTGTGTGCCAGTATGGCTGGGCAGTGGGAGTATCTCTTGGGAAGCTGCAGCAGCTGGCATCCCAAAGAGCAATCCCGCTGTGCCCCTCTGCTGGTCTGCAGATCCCGGTATCCAGTGCAGCAGCAACAGCTCCTGTTTGCTCAGGCTGGTGAAGATCACTTCTTCCATCACAGGGTTTTCTTTTGCCAGCCTCTTTGTTGAGAGGGAAAACTGCATAGGCAGTAAAACTGAACAACTTATGTGAGCCTGTTGTTTATTTAAAGCATTGCCCAATTACTTCTTTTCCCTCTTGTGAATCTTCGTACCGCTGGAATGAGTAGAGCAGATCTTCCCACCCAAAATATGAACCTGACACTGTCACAAGAGCAGGCATGAAAAGTTTGGCTAAAGTATAAGGAACCAAAGAAAGAGCTGCACCTGGCAGCTTCAATAAGAGTAGATGCCCTTCAGCTTGCTTGACCCACTACATCAGTCCATGCTGACCTCACTGCTCACCACAAAATTGAGATGCATTCCTCAGCCCATGGCAGCATCACCTCAGTGAGACTAAAATAAAACCCACTGAAAGGTTTTATATAATACCAAGGCTACAAGATCTCTAATGTAGTTTTCTTATTGGAGCAAGAGCCAAGTGCAGCTTAAATTCATTAGCTAATGGCCTGTGACAATGAAGGACAAAGACAATTATTATGCACATTTCCTAGCTGATTGTTTCTGTGTGAAGAAAATGCAACAAATTATTGTTCTTCTATATTAATGTACCATAAAGGATTACTATCATATCTATTTCAAAAAATCCCTACCCCTTTCAAAATGCAGATGAATGCCAGATAAATTTGATTTTTATAGATGAGAGCTTGGTGGGAAAGTCAAGATTTTATTAGGGCCATGGACAATCACATTACGTTTTATATGATATGAGGACTTCACTACTGAATCAGGAAATTGATCTCAGGACATTTTTTTCTACTGAAGACTTACCAATTCCCCGAGTATCTCTCATGTATCTCAAACACTTATCCTTGGATATAATAGTCAGAGGCATTCTTAATAGCTGCTTGTATTTATAGGAAAGTCAGAAAAGAAATACGACATAACATCATAGAATCGTAGAATCACTGAGGTTGGAAAAGACCTCCAAGATCATCGAGTTCAACCTTTGGCCGATCACCACCTCATCAACTAAACCATAGCACTGAGTGCCACTTCCAGTCATTGGTTGCTGTGTTCAATAAGGCACTTATCACCTGGTCATCAAAGGAGTTCAGGTTGGTGAAGCAGGACCTGCCTTTCCTAAAACCATCCTGGCTGTCCCTGATCCCCTGGCTGTCCTGTACGTTCTGCATGATCACACTCATGATCTGCTCCATAAGCTTTCCAGGCACTGAGGTCAGGCTGACAGGCCTGGAGTTCTGCAGATCCTCCTTCCAGCCTCCTGGATCTCTTGGAGGGTGTCCAGCCTCCAGAATCTGGGACCTCCGTGGTCAGCCAGGACTGATGGTAAATGATGGAAAGTGGCTTGGTGAGCCCTTCCACCAGCTCCCTCAGTGCCCTCAGGTGAATCCCATTCTGCCCAATAGACCTGCAAGCATCTAAGTGGCACAGCAGGTCACTGCCTACCTCCTCCTAGATTACTGGGGGTCTTTTCTGCTCCCTGTCCCTGTCTACCAGCTCAGGGGGCTGATTGTTCTAAGGATAACCAGCCTATCCTAATGTGGAAAGGGTAAATCATTTCACCCCTTCCAGCAAAATGTATGGTAGATCACACTCCACACTCCTTGTAATTTTTTAATGCCAGCGGGTAAAAAAAGCACTGAGGAGAGGATGTGTCACATCCACCTGCCAACTGCTGTAAATCCAGATGAAGCAGGACCCAACCAGATCCCCCACAGTTTCAGGGCCCCATTCTGTACTCATGTACATGTAGAGCAGTTTGGCAGCTCTGACAAGAGGCTGCTGTCCTGCCCCATGACAGAAAGGGGAGGACTGACCCCATGGTCCACCAGGGGCCATGGCTTCCTCTCATTTTCAGTGACAATTTGAGGTTTTCTGGAGCTGTGACTGCTTCCTCATCCCTTGCCCCTTTCCCAAAAGCTCCTGGATAATTGTCAAAAGACACTTCTCCCAGCATTCAATTAAATGACCCACAACTTTAGTAACACCAAGCAAGCTTTGCAGAGGAGCTCAAAAGGCCTGAAGCATTTTCTGAAGTCACATATTCTGGTGAGCATCCACCCATTGTTCTCAGGGACCATGTGGGACTACTCGGGAGCCCACTGAGAGCAGCAACCCATCCTTCTTCCCCTCTGCACTCACTCCCAGAGTTTCACTCAAGGTGTCAAGGATACTCTGGAGTTAACAGGTCATTCACACAGGGCTTGACAAAACCGCAGACTTACTTATCCTCTAGTGACAAGTGTGAGCAGAAAGCCTTCTTCAGCAAAGGCTTCATAATCTATCCCGAAATGAAAAAAGCTGCGGGGGAATTCTGGTGTCCTAGCATGGCCTGGCATCTGCCATTACAGCTGATCCAAGGGCTTTCAGGTGTGCACTGCAAGGCTTTACCCTCTTGTTTCCCCCCAGTTCCACAACCCGACCTTTGTAGGTTTCCTCTTTGCAGCTGACACTTGCAATATAAGCCACTGAGGCTGTAATAAAATGAGCAACATTAACGATATATATGGAGTGTTCCAGATTATGAAATTCAATGTCATTTTTTTAGAAGTCATAAAAACATTATCTGATTCCCAGTAGCCCCCAGAGAGACTCGGGAATATGTTTATACACTAAAATGTCAAAATCATAAAGTGCCTGCTTTTGCACTATTTATTTTGCGTGGTGGCGAAGTAGTTATTACATGACATTTCATAAATACAGTGACTCAGAAATAATTAGTGTGCTGAATAACAAGCTTTCCACTCTAATACAGCACCATACATTTTAAACCCCCAATTTTCGTGAGGCACTTGCACAGTCTAGCTTAAATACTACAAATGAAACTGAGCTCTGGGGGGGTAGAACAATGCTGCTGTTGGGTTTTGGTTTCTTTTCCTTTCAAGGGAGGTGTACTGATAGTCACGACAGCAGGGTTGAGGCAACGAGCAGCAGTAACTGTGTTTCCCAGAGGGCAGGGACAAAAGAGGCAGCATGTCTCACTGCTATGACACAAGGGAGAGGTTCCAAGAGAGTATCATGTTAGCAAGATTAAAATTAACACAAATGCTGAACAGAATCCTTCCTTGAAGGAAGGAGATGATTTAAAATTGCTTGTAATTAATACGGGAGAAAAAACACTGCACACAGCCCTGCTCTAGCCAAGAAGTCTTCCAGATTTTCACTGCTCAGCTTGTAATGCTCCTACTTACTATTTTTTTTTAAACACAGAGTGGATTTTATTGCCTTTTTTAGATATTAATACGCAACCAATTATAAATTGTGAGTTGCAGCACTGGATAATTTCCCTTCAAGAATGCTAAGCAGATTCTGCACTGTATCAGGCCATGTGACAGCACAGCAACTACCATCCTCTCTGACTTTTTTTTAGCAGCAATTCCTAAACACATGCTCAGCAGGAAAACTGGAGCAAGCCCCATCTTAGGACCTCCTTGCGATGCTGTTTTTTAACTTGCTGGATGTCGTGCCTAAAAATAGAAGGAAAGTTTAGGATTTAACTCAAGTTCTCAGGAGTGGAGATTCAGATGAACAATAGGAAATAACAGTATTATTTATTGCATCTTGGAGGTACTTGTCTTGTTTTCTCTCACTGCTCTTGTGCTGGCACCACATCCAAAGCTTCTTGTTGAGGCCTGCCAGGCGAGAGAGGGCAAATTTTAGGTGCAAGGTTAGAAAAAGAAAAGGGAAATAGAGAAGGCGGTGTGAACTTTGATTTCGTGCAGACGCAATGCACCTCACACAGCAGCACAGTCCCTGTGGTGCAGGAGCCATTGGCAGGTCACAGAAGGAGCTGAGTTGGAAGGGACTCACAGGGACCATCGAGTCCAACTCCCAGCCCTGCACAGCACCAAACCCAAGAGCACCCAGGTGCTGCAGGTGTTGGCCACACAAAAGTTCCCCCTTCCCCTTTTTTATTCTTCCTGAGATAAAGTATTTGCAATAAAACCACCCTCCCACTGAGTGAAGGTACAATTATGGATAGTTATAGATGCTGATCTATGTAAGCATTAATGACAGGAGCTGGGCCAAGATGAAGCTTAAGGCAGCTGGTTGAGTCTCCACCAAGCTCAAGCAGCATGAGCATGGAACTAATAAACAGACTACCCACAGGAGCAACTGTGGATGAGGATGCACACGAAGTGTCACTATTTACGCATGCTTTACACCTCTTTTCTCTTAAAACCCCCTTCACTGTGTGGAAAAATACTTCTCTACACTGAAATGGAAAAAATGCTGAGGCCAGGCAGTGATATCACAAAATCACGGGATTATGGTAAATCACAAGATTATTTGGGTGTCGGAACCGGGTTTGGCTGAGGCGATCTGATGCATGGGGACCCTACACGGTAACACGAGCTCAGACATAAAACACCGAGCTGAGGCCAGAGCTGTGATATCTAATTGCCTTTGCCTAGAAACTGCAGTCAGCATTTGTAATCCGTAACAGGGAGTTTCAAAACAGCCTCCAATGTTTGTGAAACCTATGGCCGAATTTGTGTGCTGCAGTGTCAGGGGAGTTGAGGACACTCCAGGGTTTTTGCTGCTGTGCTGCTTTGTGGTTTCCAGCAAGATGTTGGTGTGTCCTTCCCACACTGGCCTGCTCAGCCCCAGAGATCCTTTCTATCTCAACACCTTCACATCACCTTTCAATCAATGGCTATTAAAAAGAACTTCCAAAAGTGTTTGTAGTTCTTCATGGCCTACATTTGAAGATAAAATCACAGTATGGAAAAAAAAATCCACTCAAGTATAAAATATCCAGATTAATTCATGGTCCTTGTTTGTTCTTTCTGTTTTATCCTTCACTCCCTCCATCCTTCATCAGAGGTCCAAAGGGGTGCAAATGAAATTCTGAATGTGTGACAACACGATCCATCTAAGAAACCTAATTCAGAAGCAATGATTTTTCTTATTTTTCTTTTCTTTTTCCTTCTCAGGGCCCAAGAATGTTCATGAGAGCTTGCTGAGGAACCATTTTGATTTGCCTGTTTGTGTAAAAATAATCCATGTTTCCTTGACATGTTGAGAATACAACATGCCAGGAATAACTTGCATATTTTGGGAGGTCTTTCTGCTTGTGAAAGTCCAGCATGCTCCTGGCTTTATTGAGAGGTCTAAAACATGCTTGTGGAACTTGTAAAAGGTCTTTCCAGTGACTAATGCAGTCCATTTGTATGGACAGCTCATTAAATTAGCAGAAATGCTGAGTCTTACAAGAAGCGATTGCTCTCTTATGCAAAACATGAAATGTGCTCATCCGGAAAGGGAAATTTCACATCTCCTAGCTCATAGTGAAAAAAACAGACCATCACAAACTCCTTCCAGACTCTTCTTATTTGGACACGCTCCACATCATTTTCCCAGCCAGCGTTTTCCCGGCCAGCATAAGCCTCTGGGAGGTCCTATCTGCACTCACATCTCCGCAGTTCCAGCCCCAGCCAGGCCCAGATCGTGAAGCAGAAGCAAGCTGAGGGTAACAGCATTTCTCTTCAGTATATCTGGCAATATGTGTCAAAGAAGAGTATCCTGGAGTCATGGTCTGAAGGGCTGCCATGGCCACAGGGCAGAAAGGGTTTTGTGTAGATGTTTTTTGTTTGTAGCATCTCTGGGTCGCAGTGTTGTAACTTTAATGGTTACATGTACGGAGATGTTTCTTAAGATTTAGACTGTTCCCCTTGACACCAGCTCTTGAAAGAGTTTACTTATTGCTGCAGGAAAAGGCCAGGAAAGTTGGGGATATCGCAACATTTTTAAAAGGGAATTTATCTTGTAGGCAGCCTGCTCTAATGTGGTTAATCTCCCAGAGAACATCAGAAAATACAGTATGTTGGAGAAACACATGGAAGCCTTGGGATCCCATGTGCTGCACGGTCACTTTTGCTTACACCTGTTCTTCTCAGCAAAGAAGTGACAGCTCTTCTTAAAATCATTTGTTGGTGGACTGAGGGCAACCTGGGAGCTGCACAGGCCCCGGTGCTCCCTCTGTGCCTGACCCCTCCCCACGCAGCAGAAGCCTCTGCTGCTATTTCTGCCCAGACATTTCTGTGGGCACGGAGGCAGAGATGGTGTTTGCAGTCACACCTACTTATGACTGTGTGCTGCGTGAAAATGAGTGTCCCTCACTCGTCTAGTTTTCAGCGGGAAAGATCTTGAATTTGATTACATCCTGAGACACATCTGGTTGTAGCACTGCAGACTGGGTCCTTGAAAAACCACAAAGAAAAAGGTGTTTGGGTTAAGAATACTCTTGTGATTTAAAAAAATATTGAAAGTCCTCAAGTGTTTGTTTTAAGAAAATAATTTTCATTGAAATGCTGGCACAATTTCAAGCAATTTGATTTTAATTTTGAAGTGTTGAAAATGCCCTCAGATCATTCTGCAGCATTCCAGAACCCCAAAGTGATCGTAGAAAGCAAGTCACTCAAGAAATCAACTGCAGAACTAAAATTCATTTCCTGTTTTCTAAGACAACAAAAAAGGGCCCAAGGCTCTTAAGTCTTTCTGACAAAGACCTTCTCACAGGCAGTTTTCAACCAGGCAAGCGTGGTTTGCCTTTTTATCCCCCAAATAAAACAGAGTTTGCGCATTCAGAAAGCTTCCAAGAAACACACAAGTCATATGAATACAATTAATTTGCTGGACTTTGGTACCAAGTACACTACTTCAAGCACTGCTCAGTCAGACCTGAAACCAGTCTAAAGTCATTGCATTATTATGATTTTAAAGATGCTCAGTGATGCATATTTTACAGCACTTGTGCTCTGAGTTTCATCAAAGCAGCAGTCTGATCATTTCGTATTAGGATTTGATCTTGACTTTAGGATTTAGATGAGACTTACACACCAGCACTGAGTTTTCTGTGTCCTCACCATCCCTGACTCCCTGGCTTCACTGAATCCTCGAAAGGTGTTCAAAATCAGAAAGTTTCGCTGGTTTGGGGTCAAAGTCTGACTTAGTTTTCACTAGAACCCACCTATTGGCCCAAATTCTCTCAAATTCAAGTCTAGGTTTTCTAAAGCTTCAGTTCATTGAACTTGGCTGGAGTACAGCCCTTTCTTCAAAGAAACCAAGTGAAATTGTGTCTCCAGCTCACCTCAGAGGGGTGAACAGCCCCCAGCCAGGCAGGTTCTTTCACTGAGGTTTTGCTGCCACCACCACTTGTGACAAGATGTGCCTCCATCCAGCAAGAAGAGGTTGCAACTTGCTGCAAGCACAGCTGTTGCTTCATTTTGGCCTCAAGGAAGCAGATTCTGTAAAACATTCTGCTAGGAAAGTTGGTTTCCATTTAGAAAGGAGAAAAAAAGATTGAAAAGAAAAATAAGAAGGAAAATAAAAGACAAATATGCCTCTGAGCAGGATTTGAATGCTCTCCTTTGTTAACTAGTACAGTTATATGACAAAAAGCTTCCCATCAAGAGCATCCCAAACAAAAACTTCAATAGAACTTTACTATCTCATATCTCCTATCTCATAGAGCCCTACAAGCCCCACCATTTTTAATTTTATTTTTCCACAATTCTTTTTTTTTTCTACTAGCAATTGCCTGCCTTGGGTCCTTGATGCTTACCCTGGGATACCAAAAAGTGGCCTTTATTTTGTGGGAGAGAGTTTTTGACAAATTAGGCCATTTTAGGTATCAATAAAAGGCACATAAAAATTTAGATCCACAAAATGCCTATTTAGAAAAGGCAGTCAACAATTTTTATTTTTTTAATCTCTCTACCATTCTCTAGATTTAGTGTCTACCCCATTTCTCCAGTTCCCCACAGTAGCTTTTGCTGGGTTTGCCATAATCCTCATGTTATCGACACACACTCAGTCTTCATCAGCATATTTACTTGGAGGCAGGTAAGAAACTAGAGATAAGTTAGTCCACAGTTGAACCACATGATGTAAATTGTTCAGGGTGTTAATCCTGATGCATGTGGGCTGGGAAGAGGGAAGAGAGGACTGTTTCATTGGGTTTGGGAGCTGTTCCTCCGCTGTGCCTCGCACATGTGGTAAGGCAAGGGCAATAAATCAGAACAAAGGAAAGAAAAGGACGAAGGCTTTAGGGAACATGTGTTTTAGGAGAAAAACTTGGCTCACCACTAAAGCATCGCTGCCTTGTAACGGATGTTTAAAATTCAGACGCAGAAAGAGACGGACACAATTATATAAATACAAGAGACTTGCAGGTCTGTGCAGCTTTCAAACAGTGCTGCAAGCCAGCCCATCTTGCCAGCCCCTCCTGGGCCTGGACAGGCAGATACCACGCTCCCCACCAGGAGGACTGCAGCAGGGGTGGCAGCACAGCTCGTCCCTAAGCAGTACTGCCACACATTAGGTTCAGACAAAGCATTGAAGAATTCAGCCCAACCCGGGCAGCTGACATACTGTTTTCCAGGACCAGAGCTCTCTCCAGCTGCTGTTGACAGACCTATTGCAAGGTCTGCTAGGACCTATCCATGTCAGCTTGGAGCATGCTATTGTTGGAGGTGTCTGCCATCCCTGGGATCCGTACAGCTCTCACACTCCAGTGTCAGGGCAGCAGTTTCACACAGCCAGGGGGACTCTATTCCCAGCCTTGGGAAGGCAGAAACTGCTCAACAGAAGTAAGAGCTACTTTGAAGCAGATTTACTGAGGTATTTAGGAGCGTAGACACAAAGAGCGGTGCCTGGTGAGGTTTCCCAAGGCCTCCAAGTGGGTCAGGCTCTTCAGACTCAATCCCTGAAATGGGAATTTTCCTCCTCTCTCCCTCCAGTCTCCCAAAGAACTTCATGCATTTGGTTTGCATGGCAAGGTGCTGATAGAACGGGGGGCTGCAGGGGTGGTTTCTGTAGGATGCTGGAAGATTCCCCCACGTCCCACAGGGCCAAGCCGCTCCAAGACAGACCTGCTGCTGGTCAGAGCTGGGACAATCAGGCACGACAGTAGTGCCTCTGTGACAACACATTTGAGAAGGAAAGAAAAAAGGTCATTGGGCAGACGTCGTTGCAGCCAGAGAACAGAGGAGGGAGAATACATGAGAGGAACAGCTCTGCAGACACCAAGGTCAGTGGAGAAGGAGGGGGAAGAGGTGCTCAAACCGCCACAGGTTTGAAAGGCCAAGAAGTGCCTCTCTTCATGTTTGGGCACCCAAATGCCTCTGCAGAGAATTTTATATTTCATGGCCCTTCCCCTCCTCCTGTGGGCTGCCCATGGGACTCCCAGCCAGGCTGGTAGCCAAGGTCAGCACTGGACTGACCAGTGCTAAGGGCAGTAAAGCAATCTTGGCTGCTGGCAGGACACAAGAAATCCCAAGAGGATGACAGGGCTCCTGTTTGTCTGTCCTGTGCCTGTTAACTTCTGAGGGTAAATGGTCTCTATTTCACTTAATGCAATAACTTTGCTGCCAGTCTTCTGCCCACACACTTTAGGCCAGCTAGTCTAACACTAAATGTATCCTACATACACTTTGTTGTGATATTAGTCTGTCTTTCCAAATTTTCCTCTTTTTTTCATGCTTTATCCATTCCAAGCTTGAATAAAAGCAAAGCCCAGATTCCAAAAACTGAGTAGTGAATAAGGTGGGGGCTGTGAAAAGGTGTAGGGAGGGAATAGAGCTATAAATGGAATCGGGGAAGCATGGCTTGGGGTGATTAATGAGCTTATATCTGTGACGAGTGCTTACTATAAACAGCAGGTAGAGAAGTAAAGCCAGCAGCAGAAAGCGCTCAGGAGCAAGGGAGGTGGAGCTGTGGCCTCCCCGCAGCAGCAGTGACCTGCCTGGCTGCTCAGTGGGTGCTGATGGGGACAAGCACAGCTCCTCCTCAGTGGGGCTTGGGGTGGGGTGCCCAGAGGGATACATAAGAACACTGGGAAACAGCATGCATCCTTCCAGAAACGTGGGAGAAAAGAGGAATTAAAGAAACCCCATACAATTCCCTTAATAGCAGCAAAACAGTGAAGTCCTGGCTAAAGGTGCAGCTAGAAAGTCCCTGTGCTTTTACCCTCCTTCCCTGGGATTTTCCTGTAGCAGGGATATCCCTGCTGCCCACTCTGTGGTTTGCAGCCACCTGGCACACAGGGCAGCCCCAGTGGGGTGGAAAGAGAAGGACTTTGGAAAGATTGAGGGACTAACAATCAGGTAAAATGCAGTGCAGGTTGAAGCTGCTGTCCTGCAGTATTCAATAGGATCCCAGCATCGAGATTCCTACGGATAAATGTGCAAACGAAGCCTCTGAAATCCTCTTGCTGGTTTAAAAACTCAAAAACACAGGCAAAGAAAAGGTTTCAATGACAAACAAACCCAAAATACCAAACAAAACAAAACAAAACAAACCTGATGCTTTTTAATATTATATTGGAATGAAAACAGAAACTTCTTCCTTGTTCTCTGTTCCATGATCCATTGATCCGCCCCTCTGAGGAAAGCTCCGAGTACTGTCAAGTTGGGAGAAAATGGAGAATAGACAAAATTTGGATTCCAGAGGTGAATAATTAGGGATGAACTCAATGCAGACTGGTTTTTTAAATAAATAAACTGGCCAAGACTGAATTATTGTTAAAACAAAATATCAATTTTAAACAGCAAAAATAGAAGCTCTAGAAACCAAGCTACTCAGAGGCTTTAAAGAAAACTACTGGGTTACTCAACACAGCAAGCTCTATGAATAACTCCAGCCCACTCCAGCTTGATTTTGCCTTGTTTCAGTGCAAAAAAAGTTTCCAGTGCTTGTAGCAACCAACTCAGCTCACTTTGTTCCCCCTGGGCAGTTTTTGCAGCAGTGCAGAGCAGATCCAATGGGGTGAGGATCTGGCACCCCACATGCATAGTTTTAGAGATTATCATTCAGCAGAAGGCACTGCAAGGAAGAAAAAAATGCTAAGCCCAGAGCCTGAGTTATTTCTTTGACCCTGAATGCTATCAAACATAATATTTTATTTGGCTGGTTATAGAAAACGTGTGGCAAAGCCTCCATTTTTGGAGAAGGTTTGTCCTGGGGCACAAAAAGGAAAGAAAAATAACTGAACTTTATTCTGCCTGTCTCTGCAATGCACATCCCTGCACCCACACAAGCTGCTCTCACCTGAATTTTAAGTTCTGGATACATACAATAACTCTATTTACTCTGCAGAAATACCAGCAAGGTCCCAAGCAAAGACTGACATCAAGATCTGCAGGGTAGGTGCAGACAGGAAAGCATACTCATGAAAAGTTTATACTCCAAGCAATATGGGAAGGTTCAAGATGATTGGTTTTTTAAAAGGACATGAAAAGTAGCAAGTTCAGGATGGATTTGTACAGCAAAACACATTCCCCGGTGTCCTACTGTGCTCAGCAGCAGCAAGAAAATTGGTCAGTGCTCAGGTGTCTTGGACCTGAGTACAAGGCTGAGAGACCTTGTACAAGCCTGCAGGACCATGTGGGGGGAAAAGGGCTTTGTATTTAAAGTTCTAATTCCAATTCTGACCTAACAGCAGGCCCCAAATATGGTCTTTCTCCTGAACTAAAACAGACAAACAAACAAACAACCCCAAAGAAACCCAACAAAAAAGGACAATTACTCATCTACCCACTAGGAACCTTTCACTTCTCAGCAAACTCCACCAGCATTTGAAGGGGAGCCAAGGGGTGAGAGGCCTTACAATGCACAGGAGGAGCACAACAAGAGGGTTGTTTGCTGGTTTCCCCATCCTGACAGCTGTTCCTGATGTACCCAACCCTACTAAACCTTCCTCAAGGATGTTGTACGAAGGGAAGGATCCTTTTCCCAGCAGGGCTAGGAGGGCTTTAAGCTGCCAGCCAGCTGGGAGAGTGTGAGCTCACTGCAGCCACACGAGGGGAGGCTCAGGCTCCCGCCCTTCCCTCGGGAAGGCTGATGCTGTGCCAGCACACACAAAGGGTGCACACACATGTTCTCTGTACTGGCTCAGCTCCAGGGATGCTTATTTCCAGCTGAGGAGCAGTATCGAGCACAGCAGGAGATAACCTTTCCAGCCTTTCCATCGGTTCCTGTAGACAAAACAAGATAATAAAGATAGTTCTAAACATCTCCAAGCAGGTAGAGGGTTATGATGGCTGGGACAGTGATAGCCATTGCCCTACTTCCTTCATCGGGGGCAAATCCTCTATTCCCTAGAGCCTCTCCTCAACTGAGCCACCACAGGACCTATAACTCACCTCCTCCTTTTCCCCTAGAGACTGACCAGCTGCCCCCCAAGCTCCCTTTGTCCACCAGTGAGGGACAAGCCCTCCGTTTGGGACACCTGTGCTCTGCAGTCAGCACAGCACATTCTCAGTGGGTTTGCTAATCAGGACACCAGTAATGCCCCCTGAGCTGGGAGCCTGTGACTCAGCTGTGGGCCCGCTGCCACTCAGCAGCTGGCACTTGGCACAGGGGCTGTGTGACTCAGGTTGGCAGGAGCCTCTGGAGATGCCTTCCCCAGATTTATATCTGCAAGGGATCCTTTGTGTTCGGACCCTATTGTTGGCATGCCAGCCTCGCTGTAGAAATCTGGAGTTAATAAACTCCACTTTCCGATCACAGCAGCTCTTTCCAGGGTGCAGCTTTGTAGGGCTGGCAGTGCTTGCTTCTGCACCATCAGCCAGCACAGCTGCTGATGCCTTTTACCTTGGAAAAATCCTGTGATTTCACACATGGGCAACCCCAGGGAAAGCCCAGGTTCACAGTGCCTGATAGTCTGCCTCTGTCTTGCTCCACCTCCTTATCCCTTTTGATGTGGGGTTTGGAGCCCGTGCTCTTGCAGCCCTGCCCCTAACTGCAAGAAGCCTCTTGGCACCAGCAAGTTGGGCTCCCCCTGAGAAATCAGAAAATTTCAAAAAAGAGAAAAAAAAGAAGACAAAAGATGGATGTGTGAGTTCATTTATGGAGCTGTGTAAGCAATGGGACCGTCTCTACCCCTCTCCAAAACCGGTGACATTTTAGAGAGGGTAAAGGGACTCACACATGGCACTGCAGCCTTTCTTCCATGGCAGATGTGTGGCTTGTTTGTGGGTTATGACTCAAAAAGGGTGGAAGCAACTTTCACTTCTCAGCATTCCCATGGAACAGGTATGCTTCAGAGCTGGCTACATCCCAGCACAGTGATTCACTTACTTTAAACCATATTTTTAGCCTGTATAAGCTGGATCGACATCAGTGGAGTTACACCAGTTTACATCGGCCCAAGCATACGGCTCCACATTTTCAGGGAAAGGAGCTCAGTTCTGGAAGGTTTTGAGCATCTCCTTGGTGCTGCAGGCTGGATGCCCCTGCAGACAACAAGCCCTGCCTGGGAGGATGTGGGAAGGCTCTTTTGCTTTGTGGCAGTTCTAGTCATGGTCAATGACAATGGGAAAACAAGAGGAAACATCCAGCCAACAAAATAAAACACTTTAGGGCTGAAACTGGGAGCTGGGGCTGGAAGAGAGCTGGAACAGGCTCCAGAAAGCCCCTGATGCACAGAGGACAGCAGGATCAATCCGTGACGCTCATCACCCCCATGGGACAGACACAGGGTGTCAACAGCTTTTCCTATGAAGAAATGAAAGGATTAAAGCACTTCCATTCGGACACCCAGAGGAAAATGGGCAAACAGAGGATGGTCGTGTGTGACTATAATCAGCACTTCAGTGCTGGTCCCGTGCAGTGCTGGGCACTCGAGGTGAAGGGATGTGTTCAGCCCCGGCCCTGTTCATGCCAAACTAACCAAGGCTAAGCGCGGCTTACAGCCATCCTCTTTCTCCAGCCCTTTGAGGAGATTTGCTCCCAAGCAAATCCCTCTTCCGAAAACTGGCAAAAATCTACGTGTTAACAAGCTTGGAAACCGGTGTGAGAATTAGGCAGAGCCACAGAGCAGTGTTATATGTTAAATATTGTGATTGTCTGCAGGAACATTCATACAGGGATAGCAGCACTCTGCAAAACAGTGTTCAGCTTAAGTAACTCCATTTTACAGCAGGAGAGCTGGAGCCACAGTTAGTAAAGGCTGCTGCTGTTACAATAAAACCAAACCCTGCAAATACCATAGGCACCTTAAGAAATATTTTGGGAGAATTTGGGCACCCAGGTTGAAAGCTGCGATCTGGGAGCTCCATATTCCCATTCTGCTGCTCCCTAGCCCTGGAGGTGCCTGAACTTGCCCACTGCCTCCTGGTTTGACTCACAGCCTCACTGAGCGGCTGTGAACCTGCTCCCAGGTGTGCTTAGAGCTGCTGCCATCCAAACCTCTCCCCTCCAGCTCCCAGGTCAGTGCTGCCGTGCTCTGGCAGCAGCGCTGGCCCCGCTGGCCCCATCTCCAGCAGGAACCAGCCTGGGAGCTGCAGCAGGACCACCACGGTCCCCCAGGCAATGCCTTTTGCTGCAGCAGCACGGGAGGTGGGGCTCTCCCTGGGAGCACCCCCGCGCTGCCCCATGCAGCTCCCGTCCTCTCTGCTGCCCACCCTGCGGGGCACCAGGAGCTCCCCAACAGCCCCTCCAACCTCCCAGCCGTGAGCACAGGCAGCAAGAGCTGCACTTCCCCCCTTCACAGGGCTGCCACGGCGTCCTGGATGGCAGCAATGAACTGCAGCCGTTGCCCAGCCTCTTCCACACCCTGCAAAGATGCCGGGGTAACACAGGCTGGGGTCGGCTCTGGTTTTTGTCACTTTTTCGGTGTAACCCACGCTTGAGGCAGAGCTTTGTTCGATTAATTGCACACCCATTTCTCCTCGCGTCCTGTTAACAGCTTGGTTTCAGACAAAGCACAGTAAGAGCCTGTGGTAAGTAACTGCTGAAGCCCAGCTCCCCCCACACTGCCAGCCTCTGCCGTTTTCCCGAACACAATCAACAACCTGGCCTAGGGCTTATCTACACACTTCCAAAATTCTTAATCTGACAACTAATGATGCATTAATCACTGTCAGACCACGATCTTTTGTTTCTGCTTCTCTGCAGGCATCTGTCAGGATCACAAAGGATTAATTATTGCACTAGCCTGGGTACAGAAGCTCAGCCCCTCTGCAGACACTCGTCGGTGTTTTGTGATTCCTTCAAGAACCACTTCCCCTGTCCTTCCCCTCCTTCACTCACCACTCGTATTTCTAACCCTGGATATCTGCTCTCTCCTGTGCATGCATGGGTCCTTTTTCAGCCCCACAAGCAGCACTAAAAGAGACGAGCACCAAAATCCTTTCCTGCAGCATTGTCCCTGTTTGGGCACCGTGGTTCCCAATTCACTTAACCATGCTGAGAAGGTGACCACTCTGTCCTTCACATCCACTTTTATATGGTTCACCTCTAACCTTCCATCCACACAGCACTCTAGAGCATGCAGTACTCAGGAGTATGAAACATCCTGCTCAGAATTAAGTGACCCTCCCTCCAAACCCTGTGGGACGATGACCAAACACCAGAGCAATCTCTGGGAGGCATCCAAGCTCCACCTCAGCAGAAGAACCAGCTGCATCACTTCTTCGAAAGAGCCCCGACAGACTAAAATACACTCCCCTTTTTACATCTCAAGAGCCTGGGCCCAGCTGTCCACAGGAAGTGACACCCCCAGGAGATGGAGGGACATCAAGGGTTCATCTCCACATGGAAGCTGTAAGGGTTTATGAACTCTGGTGCAGCACAACGAGCCTCTGGATCTGATACAGTTTGACACAGTGAAGCTGTTCCACACACAGAGGCACAGCTGCTTCCAAAGGCAAAAGGAATTAAGCTACACGTATCTAAAATAAATTTTAAAATTATAGCTTTTCCTCAAATGCAAGTTACTTCCATGAACAGGGGTGTTGGACCTGCACATCCTGAGCCTTCTCTGCAGTAGCAGCCAAGAAAGTCCATTCGGCCACCCTTCGCTGCTGAGCACTGCCTGAGGAAGTCTCTGCTCTCCCTCCCATGAGAGTTTCTGTGCATGGTTCAGCAGCCAAATACGAAAAGCAATTTGGAAGATGAATGAGTTCACTATGAGAGGGGAGGAACAGAAGAGAGCATCTCTCTGGGTGCACGGGGGAAGTTTCAGCAGGTGCTTGGATCACACACTGCTCTCTCCACTCCTCAAACATATCTCAGGTGCTTCAGGTCTTCTTTTCCTCTCTATAGTAATTTCTGAGAAGCAGAAATAGACAAAACCATGCAGCAAACAAAATCAAATATTTGTATGTGACGCAGTAGCTTCTTTCTAATAACCTTGGAGTGTGTAGGCTTTAGAGAAGGCAAATGCTTGGCACAGCCAGCACAGCATCATCGTGCTGCCAGTGATGGAACAGACAGTGGAACTGTAACCTGACTCAAGAGTACCTTTTCCTGTTGGGAGATTTAGCTTACAGCTCCTTCCCAGAGATAAATCTAAAGCAGGAAGGCTTCTTGCTCCCCAAACTGTAATTCTCTGAGTGTTACACTGCTGGAGATTTAAATGTTTTATTTATACCGGGCAATTTCCTCCTGTAAAGAAACTGCAGAAGTTCCTACAGCCCCAGCATTGCAATGGATCCCCATCTGCTGGAATGTTGCTGGAATCAAATGTTGCTCCAGCCAGGGCTTCCTGGCCTGCTGTGCTGCTCAGAAACCTCCGAGAACACGGCTGAGTCTTCTTAGAGCCTCACTTCTCATCTATTTCTGAATTTTAATGGACTCGAGTGGTTCCAGCTGCCAGCTGACACTGCGGAAAGGACAGAGCCAGACCAACCCACACTTGTCCCTCCCCACCAGCAGGTCTATTTGTGGCCCTGCACAGTGCCAGAAATAAACTGCTTTCCTTGGAGAGACCCACAGCCAAGTGCTGGGCTCTCCACAGAGGGCACAGCAGCCTCAAAGATACTCATTTTAGCTCTGATTTCAAAGTGCTCGCCATGGGGTTTTAGAAGGCTTGAAGTGTTCTTGATTGTCGTGGTAAGGTGGGAAGAGGAGGGAGGTAAAAATTAAATTTGTCTGCCCTCCTCATCGTTGGGAAGCAGTCCTTCTGGGCATGCCTGCTCCCTCTCATCTCCTCTCATCTCCTCTCATCTCATCTCATCTCATCTCATCTCATCTCATCTCATCTCATCTCATCTCATCTCATCTCATCTCATCTCATCTCATCTCATCTCTTCTAGCTGGAAGATCCCAGCCTCACAAGTGCAGTGCTGAGTCTATTTTAAATGACTCATTAATGTTTGCACACAAATGCCAGATGCTTTCTTTTTAAATAAACAAACAAACAGAAACCTCAAACACCCTCTGAGAGATGGAACATTTTTTCCTGCAGTGAAGGCCACAAGTGGTTGCTTGTGCAGGACAGTGGTAGAAGGTTCCTCAAAATCCTACTTTATAAGCATTTCTCCTCCCTTCCCCAGCCCTTCTCCTGCCACACAGGCGGGGACTTTGGGGAGAGATGGAGGTTATTTCCTCCTACAGCACGGAGGAGGAGAGGATTTTGGAGGACAACAGCTGAACATAGCTGATGGGCTCAATGGGAAATTAATCCCTGTGGTTTCCCAGTCCTGGCAGTCCTCAACTTTGCTACAGTTCCCATGTTCTTTATACCATGAAAATGGCAGTGTTACACGAGAGATAAACAGTGGGTGCACAGAAACGGGCAATGACAGAGTTTGGAGGCAAAAAGCTCAGATTCAAAATCACAGGGAAGGTGACACCAGTGGGAATTGGTCTCCCTCTGCTGCACAAGCTTTACTCCCACGTGCCAGCTGTCAGGTGAAGGAGATGCCCACTGCTCCATGGACACACAGCATCTCTCTTGCAGGGATCTGTTCACACATGCTGCACTAAACCCACATCAGCAATTGCCATAAAATTTTAAATAAAGAAAAGGGAAACGTATATCCCTTTTATGTCGTGTGCAAAGGCACTGGCTACCGAAGGCAAGAGGGATTCAGGTGAGCGCTCCATGAGATGTGACTGGAATATGTTTCCTCTGAAGTGCTATAATCAGAGTAGTAATGTATTCCCTTTTTTTCCCCTAAGACTGGGAAATCACATTTTAGTGCCTGCCACAAGACTGTCGGGATCAGCATTTCAAGTAGCAATTCAGCCTTTATCAACATTCAACAGCATTGTAAGTCAGGAATAATTAATGTTACATTAATATAGAGTTATCAGGAAAAGTAAGACTGTAAGCATTCAGCATCAGATCCATTTAGTATTTCCTGCAATAATGCTATCAGCAGGAAGTATTTACCCTAACTATCAGCTTCAGGGGGATGTTCCAGGGCAGCCAGGAGCAGCTCAGGTGTGCCACCCCTGTACCTGCCACCCGCCAGCTCTTCGCAGCTCTTCCATGCACTCCTCAGAGCATCATCCTGGAAAGCTGCTTCACGTGTCTGTGTCAAAGCAAAAAGAAATATTTCTGTGAAAACCACAAACACTTTGCTATGATATCTCCGAGATGAATATAGGGTTAAACTGTTTAGATGGATGGATGGATGGATGGATGGATGGATGGATGGATGGATAGATAGATAGATCGATCGATCGATCATAGATACATTCCATAGAGAAATGACAGATGAGAGTCATGGAATGATAGCTACACAGCCATATTTTTGTATTTAGGCAGACACATGTGTGTGAAAGGATACATAAAATCATATTTGTACACCCACTCAGCACAACAGGGAAATACATTGTGGCTCTTACAGAAACTGCTTCTTGACTCTTCAGTGGAGACATCAGACAGTGTAATGTGTACTGCACTTAACCACAGCAATATACATATACATATATATATATAAATACATAAATTGATATAATTTATTATACATAAATTGATATAATTTATTATACATAAATTCAGGCCAAGGTTTTTCCTCATAACAGAGGAAGACAGCTAATTTTCTTAACATCTGGAAAGGATGTCTTTCAGGACAAACAAGAGGCCTGATTCCTGCATTTCTGTTCCCTCTATCTCCAGGGCTATTCCCATACAGCCAAAAGGAAAGGGAGCGTGGATGAGGGGTTTGGCTAAGCAGGGTTGCAGTAAATGTTTAGTAGGATTTTCAAACATGCCAAGGCTGCTACCTTATGCTGACATTACCAGGAGTGAGGTGCCCAGGCATGCTGGAAAGTCTCTGTAGCTACTCAAGTCTCACTTGTAACAGCATGGGACATGTGACAGAGTGCCTGGAGCCAGAATCCCACTGAATTTCAGTGGAACTGGGACGCCTGGATCCAGGAAGTTCCAGCAAACTCCAGCATCAGCAAGCACTCACCGTGCTGCAGGACAGCAGCACGTGCCCTGGGTTGTATCCTTGCCCCAGCCTGGGTGGTCCCACTGAGCTCAGTTGAATCACAGAGCAATAGAATGGTTTGGGTTGCAAGAACCTTAAAGCTCATCTGGTTCCAACCCCCTCCCACAGGCACGGACACCGTCCACTCAGCCAGGTGGCTAAAGCCCCATTCCATCTGGCCTTGAGCTGCTCCAGGGATGGGGCATCCTCAGCTTCTCCAGGCAACCTGTTCCCATGCCTCACCACCCTCCGAGTAAGGAATTTCTCCCTAATATCTGACTTAACCCTGCCCTCTGCCATTCTCGCCCTCCCTATCACCACATGCCCTTGTCAAAAGTCCCTCTCCAGCTCTCTTTCCCCAGCTGCCACGATTGCTCCACAACAGGGGTACAAAGAACAGGGAACAGGGAACATGCAACAAACCTTTGCTCTGCAAGATAAGCCCCAAAACCCCGATCCTACACCATCAATCACAGAGCTGATGTCAGCGGTGTGCAGGGAAGTTGGTGAGGGATCAAGACTGACTCAGGAGAGAAGAAACCTCTAACTAAAAGCCTTAAGCAGTGCTGAGGACATCTGCTATAGTCTCCTTGCTATGTATGGGGCTTTAAATGCATCAAACACCAGATCTGCCTTTAAAACAAAGAAGAGCTTTTCCTATGAGCAAAATAATGTTAACAATCTGCTCCTTGGAATTTTGTCTAGATAGGCACAACACACTGCCTCTTTCTGGCGCCTGCAAAGAAGTTTAACAGCCACAGAGACATTTCTGTGTGAGATTGTCTCCTCAGTGCAGGGATGGGAGCAAGGCAAGCCAGCCTGTTGCAGCTTAGGATGCCACATTCTCACTGAATCCCAGTCCCACAATTCCTTAGTGAGTGCCATGCTTGTTTGACTGTGTACAGACCAAAGGCTATAGAAAAATGTAAATATTTTTACGGCCTGACTCGCTTAAAAGCCTGTCTAAGGGGAAAGGAATGCTGTGCACACACACAGCAGTACAAATTTAATGAAGGCCAGAACCCAGAGGTATTCTCTAACCCAGAGATGGAGTGCTCTGCATTGCTAAAGCGTGGTCATTTGGTACGTCACAAAGACAGCATCAAAGTCGAGATAACACAATTAATAATGAACTCTCCAACACAAAGCACCGTCACCATCACCATGACCTCACTCTCCTCATGGACAGAATACAGAGCTATTCACTCATCTCCTCTTGCTTTTGAGCAGCGGGCCAAGTGCCCAGTTCTCTCTGTACTGCTGCAGAGTTTTGGTGGTGACAGAGCCAGGCTCCTTCGGAGGTGACCGGGGGAAGGACAAAGGGCAGTAACAACAAAAAGAACCACCCTTCATGAAATAAGGCCAATAAAAGTCCTGAGCTGAGGTCCCCAGGCTGTGAGAGTTTCCAGGAACTGCAGGTTACACCTCTTTCAGCACAACCCTTAACAAAGACCCTTCCCGCTGGGAAGTGCAGCCCCCAGCTGAGAGCTACCGAGGTGGCAGAGGAATCACTGCTTGCTGCCAACACAGCAAGATCTTGCATCTCTCCAGCAGCAAGATCACAGGCAGCCAGCACCACCAGCAGCTGACAAAAACATCCAAGGCAGTCCAGACCTGCCTCACCCTGCTCTGTCTTTAAACGTGATGTTCGTGTCAGCTCTGGAAGTTGGAACTTACTTACAACTTTATGTTGCACCTCCTTGTCTCTTCAGGTGTTCCCACCGCAGCTGGGCACAGCCTCTGGCATGGGGAATCACCCATTCAACCCCATGGATACATCCAGGAGCGCTGTACACTGGGATGCAGCTTCAGTGAGGCCAGGAAAGCCACGCGAGGCGTGCAAAGTTTTGGAAGAGAGCCCAGATGTTACACCAAATAAGAGGTAAGAGAGGTAAGCTCTGCACAAAGCTTGGCAGAATCCTGATGCCCTTAATTTCTTTAGATACATTTATTAATTATATCTCTTCACATCATCAGTGCTTACGAAGTTCAAGTTTAACCCGGAGGAAAAAGGAAAGACTTAGGAGGATGGATTAAAGCCCATCTAAAATACTAAAGTCATTTTTACAGCTAAACATTAAAACTATTTCAAATTGTTCCCTCAAATAGAAATACTATAATTATGTTAAATGTAAGGCCATTTCTCCCCATTTAAACAAGTCCTTGGTCTTGCCTGCATGCTTGAAAAAAAAAATCAAGTAGGCAGGATTTAGGTGGGCCAGGATGAAAGCACAAACATCTCAAGGTGCATGACAGCTTAATTTAAATTGCAGAGTGCAGGGTCTCTGGCCACAGGGTGACAGCAGCCCAGCTGCTTTCTCAACACCTCCAGCTGTCAGGAGACCCATCCCTCAGCTTTCAGTCCAAAAATGCCACTGGAGCAAATCCTCAGGACATTTTCCATTTGACTCTGGGTCTCACAGTGATTTGTTGCTCCCTGACAAACAGCCCCATCCTTCAAACCTGGGAGACAGCCCCTCTGACCCCTCCAGGTGCCCTGCTGCCTCCTCCCCTCGCTCCCACCCTGCTCCCCTCCACCCGGACCCTGCCCTGCCTCAAGGCACAGGGGAAGCTGATCCTTTCCCCTCCACTTCCATCGGCAGCCTCCTTGCTCACCGAGCAGGGATCTGAATGTTTTCAGGCTCCTGGGTACTCTCGGGGCCTCTTCCCGTGCCTCTGAATTAAGGAAGGCTCCCAAGAGCTGAATGCAGCTGCAGCCATCAACCAGCAACCTGCCAGGCTCATGGTCGTGTTGGTGCCCAGCTGGGGGCTCTTCCCTTGGGACTTTTCTGTGGCCTCACTCCCCTTTTCCTGCTCTTTCTGGCTTCACTTACAGCCACGTGTGAACAATGCACCCTGTGTGCACATTCCCCACTTGTAAAACACTTTTAATATGTGATTTACAAGGGTTCTGTTTTGGGCTGAAATTGATCCCCTCAGGAGCTGAGCAAGGGTGAAGTGGCTGGAGGTGTTTATGAGGGCAAGGTGGGAGCTGACAGGGGGGCTGGAGGCTCTCAGGTCACTGGCAGCTCCAGCAGCTGGCACTGCAGGCTCTGAGAAGTGATAACAAAGCAAAACCATTCTCCCCTGAGCTGGCACTAGCCCCAGTGGCCCCATCCCCACTTCCAGAAGTGACATTTTTTGAGGATAAGAAATGTTTAGACTTGGTCAAAAGCAGAAGCAACCTAAAGCCACCGCAGTGAGCCAAATCTATTTGTGACCTTTTCTTCCCCAGAAAATTGCAAAAAATACTATCAGAAACATAGAAGGAGTAAAGAATGGCATTTTGATTAAACTGAATCATATAGAAAAATGACACCTGATGATTGTATAATAGAAATACATCCTAAAAGAGAATTCTCATGGAAAATAACAATTAATTTAGAAGCACCAGGCAGCCCAGTTTTTTATCGTCTTAGGTCCCTAAGTTCCAAGTGCTCAAGTAACTACATTAGACAAAGTATCCAAAGTCCAGTTCCTTACTCAACATTAATAAAGTTTCAATTGGAAGAGATATTATAAACTTCCTGTCCTAGAAAAGGCTACTGCATGCAATTAAAGCAGCAGGGGAAGGAGGCAGTACTGTACTCTGACCAGCAGATGCAGTGTTCAAGTCTCCTTCACAGCAGTAAATGTTCTGAAAGGGAAGGCTGCTACGCCTTGATTTTATAGACATATATTACAAGATGATGTAATCTCCACTTCAAGTGCTGACAAAACACAATTATGGATTCTTTAAGGAGTTCTTGCTACAGTGGAAGCACAGAGAAATGTTTCAGAGCCCTCCAGAAAGCTTAGCTGACATGACTTCTTAACAGGTTGAAGTAATGTAAAAGGTTTTTCCCCCTTCAGAAACACCTGCTAGCAGCAGCTCGAGGATCCCAAGCTGGATCCCTGTTTTGAGCTGCTTCATACCATGATTCCCTCAGAGCAATCCTCAGGCAGCAGCTGTGCCGTAGCCAATCCTGCCCTGCTCCAGGGAGCAGAGACAAGGTGCTGAGCCTGCTCTACTTCTGGGTGAGGTCTCAAATCTCCTCTTGGGCTGTTGCTTTCATTAGGACAGCCTAGCGATTATGATCCCTCTGTGCATGAAGCCAACACCTCCTCCCTCTGCCTCCTGGAAAAGTTGCATTTCTCAGCTGCACCTTTCCCTGCAGTGGCTGCACTGATGGAAGGCTCCTCGGGACACGCAGGGAAGAAGAAACCTCATCCAACCGGTGCCCATATCCTTTGAGTTCTGAGGCTACACAGGATTTTGGGTGGAAGCTGTGATTCCAAGCTTGAAGTTGCATCAGACAGGGCACTCTCAGCACTGCAGATGTACTTTGGCTTGCCAAAGGTGTAGAGAGAGACTCCAGAAACAGCTTGGAGGTCTCACTTAGCTTTTTTTCCTTCTTCATAAATGTTTTCCTTTAGTTCAGCCATTTCATCTGTCTCTCACATGAACCTTCTGAAACAACACTTTATTTTATTTTATTTTATTTTATTTTATTTTATTTTATTTTATTTTATTTTATTTTATTTTATTTCCCAATACTGGTTCCTGGAAACCACAAAGGGTGAGGGAGTCCACAGCTTTCAGAAAAAAAATAACATTTCTCTTGGCATTTTGATTACCAATACTGCCACTGCGTTCCTCACGCAAAAACAGGTTTCTGAGCATGTGATGACTTTTAAATAAAACACTATGGCTCAGCAGACTTGTATTTTCTAACTTCACTTGAAAAAACCCATGCAACCTTATTCCCCTGAAAATTATGGTAACACATTTACTTTGGCATTTATTCTCCTCCTGCTTCTCTCTGCTCCACACCCAAATGTCAACATTAGAATTTACAGCCTTTGCAAAACAAGTGTTTCCTAGTGTTTTGCTGCTCTCTTAAATGAGCTTTTCAACCATGCATTGGCCAGAGCCTAACACACCCTGATGGCTTTATAAAAGGATAGGGAAAAAACTTCCTTTCTCTCATCTCCACATAAACATTTTTGCCTAAAACCAAAAACATGTTTGTTTTTGCCAGCCAACAGCTTGAATGAGAAATGCTGGCACATGAAATGATGAAAAGAAGTGGAGTTCACATCAATTAACCTTAGGAGCAGAGAGAAGGAAAGAGAGAATGTGTGCGTGCGCATGTATTTGTGCACAATGTTACAGTGAACAGTGTCATTGCAGAAATAAAGAGGCACCCAGAGGTGTCCGAGGCAGGGTCACCTGGGCAAACACTATTTGCCCTCCCTGCACACTTACTTAAGAGTAGAGCTTCACATCCCAAATTGTGTGCCATTTCCCCCCACACCAGATAATTCAACGTTTAGCAGGGGTGGCACCTACTGAATAAAATGTTATGTAACATTTGGCCCTCATCACTGTTTGCTGGCTTGTGCCTAACATACTGCTCATGGTTCCAGCACCTGGAGCACAGAACTATTCAGTTCCCATGCAGCCCTCGGTGAGGTGCCCATCATAAGGATCCTGGCTGCTTCCAGACTCCAGTGACTGCAACCACCGAACTCCTCGGTGAACCAAAGGAACGGTACTGCTTCTTATTTAGGAGGTGTGCAAGTGACCACAGAGATGGACACAAGTGCCTTTTGATTTCAGTGCCTAACTTGGGGATTTTTTGAGGCTGACACTTCAGAGGTAACCACACCCAGTGCCTGTACTGTGCCTTGGCAGGGAGGGAGGGATCAGCGGTGCCTTTGCCTGGTGGAGAGATGGCTGTTCCCCCTCAGGAGCTGACTATCGATGCCCCTGCACGCTCACCTCAGCCTGGGCTACACCCAGCCCCCTGCCTCCCCGGCAGCTTCCTGCCCTGGTAGCACAGCACCTGGAGGAGGGACAGCAGGCTGCACTTGCACTTCAGGCT
Source organism: Oreocharis arfaki (assembly GCA_013398015.1). NCBI lineage: Eukaryota > Metazoa > Chordata > Aves > Passeriformes > Paramythiidae > Oreocharis > Oreocharis arfaki. Next base: position 44,316 of record VZRR01003450.1, on the reverse strand, counting down.
CCGCCTCGGCTGCCAGTTTATTAATGGATGAAATTCGGAATGATAATCCCAATCCACAGAGCCATTGCTCTGAGGGCAATGAGCTCGGCAGCTGCCTTGACCTGGACGCCCCACAGCTTGGGAAACATTCGCCTGCCCCCACCACAGATTTCCTGGGAGCAGGAGAATAAGCTCCTTTGCCCTCAGACTTGACTTCAGCTGAACTGGATTGCCTTTAGAGAGCCCCGGAAGAGCTGGCTCATCTCCAAACACTACTGAAACCAGGAGTCCCACTTCTTTTTCCCATGAATTTTGAGTCATGCCCCAACATGGCCCTTCACTTTCCCTGTGCCACAAAGTCAAATTTCTTACTAAGGCATTTCAGGCAGGAGTTGAGCTGGGATGGAGCAGGCTGTGCTGCTCCTGGGCTGGCAGGAAACAACAGTCCCTAGACATTAACGTGATGGACATGTCGACACGGGGAAACGTATGGCCCCAATTAAGACAGTATCAACAATTATGCAGAACACAGTTGAGTGGATTAATTTGTTGCCTGGAGTAAAAGCTGCCAGTACGAAGCTGGCTGTCAAGAGACACGCTTTCATCTTGCCTGCTGCCTGGTGCCAAATATTATGAAGCCCATGTGCACTAAGGATGATCACTGGGTTTCTTTTTCCACCAGCACTCCTGGTGCAAGGAGGGCACAACCAATTAATGTCTCTACATGCTGACTTCTTTTTTCTTTGTAAGGGAAAAAAAAACACAAAACCAAACCCACACTTTAAAAGTAGTCCCCAAACGACCATTATGCCCAAAAGACTAAAGTAAGAACTACAAAGTAACTGGGAAAGGATAGTTCTTTTTTTGCTCAGAAAGGTTTTCTTTTGCTGAGGGGCTGATGCGATAACTCATTTGTCAAACACACTTTTTCCCGGTTCTCTGAGCAGAGAGATGAAAAATGGTTAAATCATCTGTGTGACTTTTTTCCAACTTGCTATTTTTACACTGACCAGAAGGATACTGACACCCTCTCTGTCTCTTTCTTCCCACCCCTTCTTTGCCAAGGAAGATGCAAGATTACCTCTAGCAAGTTGTGACTAAGTTCTCCTGCCTTGCCAAATACTGTAAGAACAAGCAGCTGATTTTCCCTAAAAACCTTATGTTTGCAACATGCTACGTAGGTCTGTGGCTGTCAGAGTATTAAACAGCAAAGAAAAACTAGGACTTGTAAATAATTACTCACTGCATTAATAAGCAGCAGCATTTGAATTCCCGCTAAAGCTTTGTACCAGCTGTGCTTTGTCCCAAAATCCAATTAAAAACAAAACCCAACTGCTTATGCTTGTTCCTACAATATAAAGGATATTCAACTACTCTCCCTGAACTCTGCTGTTGCTCCCAGTGCATCTGCTCCCACATCAGGCTTCCATTTGTCCATATTTAGCCTTGTTAAACTACAGCATGCCTACCTGAGATATAAATTACCTTGAGGCTTGGAGTGACGCCATCCCGAGTAAGGAAACTGTTCCTAACACTGCACTCCTTAATTTAATGCAGGCAGAAGTCCCCTGCCCACTTACAGCACAGCACACGCTGACGACAGTTGTTGATGGAGAAATCCAGTTTTAATCCAACGTTCCCAGTAAACGCATTGTTCTCGGAGCAGCAGAGCCATGAAATCTGTTCTTTTTCAGAAGGTTTATATCCTGTGTGCCTCAGTCCCTGAGACATTTATAGCATATTTGCAGCTTGGCAATATTCCCATCGCAAAACCTTCCAGATCCTTCCTATTATCTACTTCCAACACCTCCACTGAACTCTAATGTATTTCTGGGTGCTTTGCCCCATTTTCCTGACTTAGTGCTCATTTTTCTTCATTTCAAGAGCCGTGTGTCCGCGGTTGTTTTCTTCAGGGATTTGCACAGCTCCAACATTCTCCAAACAAAAAGATAAAATCTCAAAAAGGCACTTCCTGAAAAGTTATTTCTGCAGCCAGTAATCCCCTGCCTGCTGCCAGGCACACCATCTTGCTTGGGAATACCAGCCTGGATCTGTGCTGGGTGGGCGATACCCCCCTCCCATGGACAGGAGAGAGGCAGTTCTCAAAGCACAGGGGGAAAAGTCTCCCCCTTGGATGTTTTCCCCCTGGACAGAAGCTCTGCCCAGCACAGAGCAGCTCCTCATATCCATGGGGTTCCCCCCAAGCACACAGATGCCTCCTGCCCTCCAGCACTACTCCCAAGGTGCTCTGCCCCAAGGCTCCTTCTCATCTGCTGTTTCCAGGCACTTCTGACACAGCCTGAGGGGCAGACAGGGCCAGCAGTAACGCCAAGGAGAACCGAGGAAGGTCAAAGCAGGACAGGATAAATTGCACCCATTCAGACGTGCCAAAATCTGATTTTTTCCTCAATTAAACTTCTAAACATCTACATCATTAAGAATTTTGATGAGGGGGAAAAAAGTATTCTCTCATCTTTTTCCTCCTGCTAGCAACTTCAATACAAACATTTCCTTCTAAACATCTTTTCACTACCACCTTTTTTCCTTTTCCACCATTTTCTTTCACTTCTATTATTTTTTGAGCTCTCACAACGTGAAATGTGTTCAGAAATGTCAAGCTAATAAAACATCCACGAAACAATAAAAACTATGAGAGAGGAAAAATAATGGCAAGACTTCATTTAGCCTTTTAGATTAAGTAGCAGAAGAAAAGGAGGAGAAAAATAGCGAACATCAAAATCCCAAAATATCTACATATCACCTCCCTTAAAAAAAAACCTCCTAGGTTTTTATGTGAAAAAGTACTTCTGAATACATGGAGATGGGCATCTTATGAAAGGTAAGTCAGGTTTCAGCAAAGCCTCATTTTTCTGCAGGGGAGTTAAAAAAGGGACAGCTCATTATAATGAAGGTTTAGTCATCAGCATCACATGATCAGTGATTAAGAGGAGCACGATTCCATGTAGACTGCTTCCTCATCAAGTCAGGGTACAGGGGAGCTTCAGGTGGCCTTGGATGATGGGAGAAGATGCAGGACAGAGCATGCTGTAACAGCAAGGGCACTGCTAAAATGGTCATGAGCTTCTCACCCTCCCACAAGGAAGAAGAGGGTAGAGCACACATAAAGCCCACGGGGAGCCTGTGACTTCTGCATGGGTGGAAACAAGAGATAGCAAAACAATCTGATCCAGCCTGCTTCTAAGGAAATGACTCGGCCACTCAAACATACTGCAATATTAAACATTGTTTATACATTGAAGGACTTGAAAATTAAAAGTTTTCTTCACGAGGACTGGAAAGTTTGAGCTCAAAAACAAAGTCAATCCTCCTGTGAAGCTCCTCATGGGCACCTCTTGAGCCATTTCATCCTGGTTTGCACCTGCAGCTCCCATATCCAGAGGGAAGCCACCTCTCCATACCCAAGTCTTCCCGAGCAGCGAGCACACAGCAGCGAGTGCGGGCTGGATCCCGAGCACAGCTCCCTCTACATCCTCCCCCTCAGGGAGCACTCACAGCCTCAGACTGCACTTCGCAAGCCAAAATCTGCAAATCCATGGCGCTCTCTAGTGTTTTGGTTCTGCTCGGGAGAAACACCAGCATCCCAAGGCACCGAGATCCTTCCAGAGAGCGTGGTACAAACATCCAGGCAGAGGGATGCCCGAGGCCTGCTGTTCGTTCGGATGAGTTTGCCCATGGTCAGGTTTGTCCGGGTTGGACTGCACCTTCTGGTGGATGCTGCTCCAGCTGCCTGGCTGTGGCCCCACCTGCAGTGCCTCCAGGGCAGTCATCTAAGCAAAACCAGGATTTTAAGCCACATTCCTGATGGACAGAACAATTTCAGGAAAGTTTCTGATTCCAGGATTAGCTCTCTGCAGACCTCAAGCACAATCTTGTCAGCTCCCAAACCAGCCATCAGTGATGTGTAACACAGGTTGTCGCTTCAGGGTGCAAACTCAGAGGAAAAACCCGCATGGAGGAGCTCTCCCAGAGACTGCTCCAGGGAGGGCTGTGGCAGTGGGACAAGGACGGGCACGGGGCAGGCTGAGGGCTCCTCTGGGACCTGTGGGTGCCCTTAGCCATGAGGAAAAGCAGCCTCCATAGAAACACCAGTCCTTCCCTATACTCCCACCTCTCCCCATCATCGCTTTACAGGGGCAGGAGACAAGGACAAAGCACATTTCTAGTTGTTGAAGGCAAGCACAATCCAAAAATGCAACTGCTCAGATTTGCTGTTAAACAGCTTGCTGGTGCCTTTGTTAATGGTTTTCTACTCTGATACCATGCCTCTCTTTCTCCTATGCTTTCTGAGGCTGACAACTCATGACAGAAGCACAGCACATCCCACGGACTCACAGCCTCAGGTCCAACTGTGTCTGCCAAGCGACAAGATCGATGTGGCAATTTGCTGCAGAACATACGAGATTCCATCTCCTCTCCCTCTTTTTTTCTCTCTCTCCTCTAATATACATTTCAAATTGAATCAGCATCCAAAAGGAGGAGACTCTTCTAGTGCCCAGGAGAACATATTTTCTCCGAGCTCACAACGCTGGCTGGTGACGGGGGGAGCACGCTCACACCGTGTAATTGGTTTGATGTGTGCCACGTTTCGGTGGGATAAACACCACCCCCCGGACTCCTGGCATTCCAGCATCTCCAGCCTAAGCTCCTTGTTACTGGCGTGTTGGGAGTCCAGCGAAGACACTGAGTAGTTTTGACACGGAGATAAATGCTCTTATCTTCAGCTCCCAACGCTGCTCCTTTGAATAAGCACTCTTGACAGTTTTCACTGTTCCAGCTGCTCTTCAGCAAGGGACAGCAACAGCGGGAAGCCTTTTTAACCCACCTTATTTCAGCAAACTTCTCTGCTGGGAGGATGAGCTGGGCTTCAAACCAGAGGACTTTCAGTGGGACAGATCATCACAATTCACAGGGAATAAATTAGGGCCCCCTCCAGGCAACACACTTAAGCACCTGAATAAACACTCAGTTTAGGCTTATCTGTTGCTTTGTGGGCTTAAGCAAGTCCCAGAGAGAAATTCGTCTGCAGAACCTCGGGTGCAACTGCAATGCACCAGCAAAACAGTGCATTCAATCTGTGCTCTGCTGCCGAGAAACCTTCTTATTTTACAGCCAAAATGTGAGAACATAAATTTGAAAGTACCTCTTAGGGGGTTGGTGCCAGAACCAGAAGAGAACTTGGTCCTTCAAGTCCCTCACCTCTTGCTGTAGCACACTGTCCCTCGGCTCAGCCTGTGATGCCAGAACATGGGAGTGAAAATCCTGCTTTGTTCTTTCTCTCTCCTCTTGCTGCAAGGCTGACTACAGACCACAAACCTGATCATCAAGCCACGACTCAGCTGGAGCTCAGGAAAAGCCCCACTGATTTGAATGGATTTAGGATATTGCTCTCTGCTTCCCTACACAGGGATTAAATAAATATTCTCCTGCTAGAAAAGTGCCACACAGGTCTGCCTGAGTTCAATGGGATCTTTAAAGAAAAGACACGGAGAAGCTGCAATAATTTCTAATGGTGAGGCAGAGGGTGAGTTCTAGGGCCAAAATAATATTTCAGGCACTGTAAATCCAGTTCATCTGTCTTTAATAGATGGAACAGACTTTGACAGGAAAAATGAAAAACATATAATAAAGAAAAAATCCAGGACAATAAATCGCCAGAAGAAATAAAAAAAAGGCCTGAAGTATATCAGGAGGGAGATGACTAGAGAAACAGCAGGTCTCTGATGGACCAAGCAGGCAGAGGAAGCAATCAAGTAGGGAGGTTACAAACAAGCCAAACCATGTCTTTGCAATCAGTATTCACACCGGAGTATGATTGAGGTTAGAAAAAGGCAGAAAAAAAATAGCTGTTATGTAGGTCCCTGTCTATGCTGAAACTCTACCTGACACGCAGGAATAAAGTAATAAGAGCAGCACTGGAAAAAATCAAGATGTCCTGTGGAATTGAATCGGCCAGACTGGCAGCAGCTTTCTAAATGCACTGGCCAACAAAGCAACCTGACAAGAATATGGAATTCATCTTCACACAGCTGTTACTGCAGAGGGACCCAAGAAGGCCAAGATCATTGCGGGATGAGCCTAACAATTCTAACATGCCCAGCCTAAGAAAAACATCTGAGAAAAGTCATGGAGCTTGAAATGAAAACCCCTCAGGCCAACTGCAGTTGCAATTTTTTTCAAGTCAGTGGAGTTACTGTGAATTTTTAGTGGAGGAATTCAGTTTTGATACTGGCCAGAGCATTCTGGAAGAGTCTTTGAACTCTGGCAATGAAACATTCACCTGCACAGATCAACAAGCCTCCATCTATATCCAGTCCCTAGGGTGGTAAGAGTGAAGAGTTGCAGAGCTGACTTAAACAAACAGTATTTTTGAATAATCTTGAATTATCAGAGAGGAAATAAACTGTATTTTATTGGACTGAGTTGAAAAGCCACCTAGGCCGTGCATGCACTTATATTTCAGGATAAAGTTTTCAATTCATCCCCTCTTTACCACACAAAATGCCAATCACAAAGCAATCCTGTGTGTGGAAGACACGGGATTGCACACTAACCACTAAATTATACTGCCACAACAAGAGTGAGCACCCTGTGGCTCCACAGGGCACATCAACTATTAGTGTCTGAAGTGATGAAGAATAAACAGAAATAGTAACCACAGCTGGTGATCAAAGGCTCATTCAGGCTCCAGCTGTATAAATGACAGCCTCTTACTGAGGAAGCTCAGTGATATATTCAAAAAACAAAATGAGAAGCATGTTGCAGATAACAATTGAAAGAAACCAGCCAACTACCTGACTCCCACCAACCAAACTTCTCTTGCTCTCAGCAGGATTGAAATTTTAGCTTAGAACAAACAATTGCCCCTAATTTGGCTTGAGTATGACAGAGACGTGTTAAAGCACCTTCTGAAAGATACCTGGGAAAACAGACATAGATATCTTACAGATGTTAGATAGATATGTATCAGTCTTGACTTTTAGAGACATCCTAGTACATCATAAACTCTCAGCTTACAAACTATCTGAGAAACTGTATTTCTATCAATTTAATAGCTGCAGAGACATTTCAGAAGGTGGAAACATGCTGAAAAGCCAGCTCTTTTCAATGCATCTCTACTTGGGAGCCCCAAAGCAGCTGGATCACTCGCCATTTTCCATATGCTGGGGCAGTATTTGTCTGTGAAATGGAGTATTGCAGTTTCCAGAAACCAGTATGCGAAATTAATCAGCCCAAATATCAGCCAACACTTACAAATCAAATAGCATTTAAATCAGATGAAAGCCATGACTGAAAATTCAGGGGCTGTTAGAATAGGATTTTTAAATTACAATTTCTCTGAAGTATCTGAGACTAGAAAGACACTTAGACATAGGCAAAAAAGGGACAAAACCCAAGTTAAAGAAATCTGATGAAAAATTCTACTTCAACTAAAGTCCACATCTCAACATCTTATTAATGTCAAAGCAATATGAGCTGAGGCTCAAAGGGAGCAGGCTGAATGAAGCCTTTGCTGCCTCCCAGACTCTTGTGATCATTATCCTTTCTGCAGCATTCCCACATGAAAAGCTATTTTTCAGCCTAGACTCCACAGAGCTCTTAAGCACGTGCTGAACCCAGTCACATCAAGACTGGACAAGAAACAAGCTCTCATTCCATTAGGCCTTATAAAGCTCATGGCAGAAGTGCCAAGTGAAGTCATGTGGCTTGTTTCACGTGCAAGGTTAAAGCCCTTCCTTACCCAAAAAGCCCCAAACCATACCTTTAATCCACTTCTGCAGAGTGCCTAGTGCTGTCAGGACCCTGACTGCACACAGGACTGACAATAGGGCTACACTGGTTGCCTACTCTTAGCAGAAACAAGCCAGCCTCAAGGAATCACAGCTTTTTACCCACTGCACTGAAAGCTGTGGCTGATGAGCCTTCTCTCACAGATCACCTGGCATTCTGAAGCTCGGTTTAACTTGGCACTGGTCCTTCTCTCCGCTTTGAAAGGCACACAGGAGAAAAACTGCTCTAAGATATTTACCGGTGAAGTTCACTGTGGAATAGTCAAGAAACACTGAGATCAGAATGGAAATAACAGAAGGACAGGTTTTGCAGTTGACCGACTCCACCCTTCGCCAGAATGAGATTTTGGGACATAATGGCTGGAATAAAGTGCTGTCAGTCCAGGCTCTGAGGTCACCAGAACCCACTCCTGGCATGAGGCAGTTTTAAGATAGCTTTGTGCACCTCTAATCTAATTTCACACTGGGGCAATTCATGAGCTCCTCTATGCTATGTCTGCTGCCAACACATGCCCCTGCAAGCAAGGGTCCTCGGGATGCAGGAATAACTCATCATCTTCTGCCAGGACACACTGACAAGAAGGGACTGTCTAGGAAATTTTTTCAGTGCCTCTTACACTAGGATTCCTTGAGGCAAGGCTGAATGCCATGGAAATACCAGCAGCTTTAAGACTAATTTGCAAACTCAAGCAGCTAACCCAGATGTGATGTTAAAGGCCCTCCATGTCTGACAAGTGAGACTTTATTATAAACAGCCTTTATGAGGACTGCTTGAATTCACCTCCAGGGTTCTTTGGTCTCACAGTTTTGTAGAAAAAAAATAATTTCCTTTATATTATAACACTCAAAAATCCACTTTCAGCACAGGAGCAAATACTGACTTATACTCATGCTGTCTCAAGTAGGTGCTTGCCTTTTTATAAACAAATTCACCTGCAGTGACTATAAAGCAGTAACAAGGCTCCCAGGGAATGCCATATATGCATGTGATACATGCTAGTGCATTTTAGGAAAGTGATACAGATTTTGGAGATTAGAGGGTAATAAAATGAAGAGAAATAACTCTTCATCTGAGTCTTCAAAGGAAAAGACTACTGAGAGAAAAATGTGGATAGACTCCAGCTTCATAGTAATTCCCTTCCATTCTGCATTTGGCATCAAGTTCTTTCTGATTTCTTTACTCAGGCATATTTTCCCTCAGGGGAAATTCATTACAGTTAGAACACTGCCCATGATTTCATAATACGTATTTATGGAGTTAATCATACTCACGTCTGTCAAGGCATCTGTTGCTCTGCTTTGGTAAATTCCTAATTATCCCTGCAGGACAGCAGTGTCAATCCTGAGCCCTCCTACAGTGGGTTGCCATGTTTCATATTCAAGGAAAGGAGATGTTCTTTAGATGAGATCAGCACAGGTTGCCTGGTAGTGTGGTGGGCAATTTGTAGTGTACATCAGAACTCTCCTGGTGTATTCATCTCCTAAATCTTTTCCTGTGTCTGCCTGCAAGATTTCCTCTCAAGGAAAGCAGGGGATCCTCACTGTGATAAATATCCAGCATCGGTCCACCTTCCATTTTAATTACTTCTTACTGGCCATGGTGGCAAAGTACATAATTGGTCACACTGTAACACAAAGCTGCAGCTGAAGGTTTTAGCCGTGGTCTTCCCTCTCCATGAAACAGCTGCAACTCAGAAATGCTACCGAGGCAAAAATCTGGCTCAAACTGAGCTAATTCAAATTAAAGAAGTAAGAAATCACAGCACAGTAGCACTTCCCAGCAGACTCCAGTTTTTCCCACAGGTATCTCCGTTTGTCCTTCCAACATGTACAAACTTGCCTCTTGACGTGGATGCTGAAGTTTGGAAACAACACTTTGCCTGCACAGTGAGCTCAGGGCACTTCTAATTAGAGCTGCTGCACCAGCTTCATGTGTTTTAAAACACTGTTGTAATAAATCCTGCAGCTGCAGATTCAATATTTCATGAAGGCAGGTGTGACCTTGTAAGACAGTTTGAGGGGGAAATTTGCTCTTAATTGAGTTCCGTAATAACGCATTTCAGGGAGAAAGAAGACAAGCATGCAAGCTGGATTTGATCCTTCAGTCCTGTCCTCCACTATGAATGGGAACAATTCAGCATGCAGGAAAGGAATTCCTTGCTTTTAAGCAACATCTTTATAGTAAGAATTCCTCTAGACTTTCTCCAGTCTTATAGATTCTGGTTCCACGAGGAATCCCACCTTCAGAAGACAAATAGAAATTTTACATTTCAATGACAGCAGGCTGGGGAGTTCAAAATGGTCATTTGTACTATGACAGTAACTATAGCAGCTGAGGCTGAGGTGCAATAGCACAAGTAGCCAGCCACAAATAAGAAGGCCCTGCCTTAAACGATTGAAAATGTAATTTAAAAAAAAAGAATTAAGCACTCTTTGGAGCTTCTGAGAGTCACTACACTCTTTCTTCTTACTACTTGATGAGAATTCGAGCCAAGTTTGTTTTGTCTGGAAACACAGCAAAGAGCCTAAAGCCAACAGATTATAGAATCAAAGTAAATATGGAGCCAAACCCAGGCCCACTGCAACAGGGCCATATTGTCGTGGTGTTGCACCAACATCCCCAAAAGCATAACCCATGCTGTTAGAAGCTGAAGGCCCTGAACCAGAACTCTGTTGGTTCTTAAGCAGTGAGACTTGTGGGATTCCCAGTAATTCTCACAATCTCGCACTCTCACAAGGATGAAGCATTGGCCTGGGCATGAAGAATGGACAGAAGGAACACAGTGGTGCTGACCTGAGAACACAACACCCTCACATTCATACCTACCTTTGCAAAGCTTCCAAGCAGAGAGAGAGATTGTTCTTGTTTAGAAATCCCAATTTAGACATCCAAATGCATATCAAAGAATCCAAATATCTAACCTCAATTTAGGGTGCTGCTGCCACTCCCATTTAAATTCCACAGAAGCTGAGGCATGCTCACACTTCGGAAATTAGGCATTTATGTAACTGTCCAAATAGGAATTTAAAGACTAAAAATCAAAACCTTAACCCTGAGATCAGTTTGTTGGACTAAACAACAGCCCTCTCTGCCTTGTGGCTTCTTCTTTCCTAAATGATCAAATTGCTAGTGTTATCCTCCATCACTCACTCAGGGTTCGGGCTTGGGCTAATTGCAAAGGATGCACAAAGCAGCTGTCACAGGGACCTGTCAGCAGTGTGCAACAGCAAAATCAATCCTGCCATTGCACAGCTGATGCATGCCACCTTGCAGGTAAATTTTTAAATACTCTGCCATCTCTGGATATTGCAATAAAAAGAAAAAGCACTGGAACTGCCAGGGTCCACATCCCAGGAAACCTTTGCAAGAGTTACACAGACTGCAGGTAAAGCATCGGGTGTGGTACCCAGGGAACACAAACAGCCTTACCATCTCGAGGAGCTCAAACACACAAAACAACATCTGGGAGAGCTTAGATCTCTGTAAACAGTGACATTTTAAAACTTTTTGTGCACCTTGATTTAGCAAAACAACGAGACTCTATCAGTAATCAGTAGAGAAGGACAGACACATCCAGCAAGCACATTGCTCCTTCCCATGAACAGCCTTCTGGGGGAACCCACCAGGAGAGAAGAGGTGAGGCCTCTCTAACTAGTTTGGACTGTGAAAGTAATATTTAGACAGACAGAATTACTGCATGAAAGATCAGCTTGCCTATCTATGCACAGATGCGACCAAGGCTGAAGTCCCATCAAGGATCTTTAGTGAGAACCTGGCTCAAAATCCATCCACCCTCAGTAATCTTCTCACGTACCACAAAATTATTGAATACTTTTGCAAGACAAACAGTAAAACTTGTTTAATAGCCATGGCATCTTTCAGACTTTCCCAGCATGCGTGACAAAACTACGAATCAACAAAACAAAACAAGCTAGGGAGTGGCTCTAACTAAATGCCAATTACAGCAAGAAGAAATTCAATCTGCAGGAACAAGTAACAGCCCTTTCTTCTTTCTTCTTTTTTTTTTTTTCCATTCTTTTTTCCCCCCGCTGTCTTTATGCTTAAGACTCAAAGAGCCAAGATATACTTAATGCATGCAATCCCCGCAGTGACTTGACACAAGGGCCTGGGCTAAGCCTCATCAGCAACAATAATTGTTTACGAGACACCAATATCCCATAGGTATGAAATGAAAACCTGCACAAGTGACACAGAGGAAAGACTGTCCTGGGGTATCACAAGGCAGAAGCGCAGCTGTGAAATTACTCTGGCAGTCACTGACACAGCTAATAACATGATCCTTTCAATCACACACATCAGAGTCTTTGTGGCATCTGTAATTCGTTAAAACTACCAATCTGCCACTTCATTCTGAGGACACGAGGAGGAAGCAGGCCTGTACTCTGCCTGCCTGCACACACCTTGGCTCAGCAGCTCTTTTCACGTCTTTTCCAGCATTCCTGCTAAAACACCAGGCAGGTATCGGGGAGCAAGCGAGGAAGAGAGTAATTTCTGTTGCTCACACACATAAGGGGACAGCAGCACAGGCATGCCAGGGAAAATAGCTTTTGTGACATTCCATACCAACACCTCCAGAAATACAGCAGTTGTGCTTCAGGTGCAAAGGTANTTTTTTTTTTTTCCATTCTTTTTTCCCCCCGCTGTCTTTATGCTTAAGACTCAAAGAGCCAAGATATACTTAATGCATGCAATCCCCGCAGTGACTTGACACAAGGGCCTGGGCTAAGCCTCATCAGCAACAATAATTGTTTACGAGACACCAATATCCCATAGGTATGAAATGAAAACCTGCACAAGTGACACAGAGGAAAGACTGTCCTGGGGTATCACAAGGCAGAAGCGCAGCTGTGAAATTACTCTGGCAGTCACTGACACAGCTAATAACATGATCCTTTCAATCACACACATCAGAGTCTTTGTGGCATCTGTAATTCGTTAAAACTACCAATCTGCCACTTCATTCTGAGGACACGAGGAGGAAGCAGGCCTGTACTCTGCCTGCCTGCACACACCTTGGCTCAGCAGCTCTTTTCACGTCTTTTCCAGCATTCCTGCTAAAACACCAGGCAGGTATCGGGGAGCAAGCGAGGAAGAGAGTAATTTCTGTTGCTCACACACATAAGGGGACAGCAGCACAGGCATGCCAGGGAAAATAGCTTTTGTGACATTCCACACCAACACCTCCAGAAATACAGCAGTTGTGCTTCAGGTGCAAAGGTAAACCACTGGAACCATTTAAATGAACTCTGCATTTCTGAAATGCCAATTGCACAAAACTGCTGATATTTCATTTCAATAGATATACTGCATCTGGTGTCTATGGCTTTGTGTTGTTGCCAGAGAGCCCCAGGAGCTTTGGTCTGGGAGCCAGGCCAGAGTCTACCAAGTTAGTTGGACTGCTGTGGATCCAATATTTCTTTGATTTAAAGCTTTCAGGCAGAATTTTCAGCGGCTTTTGTTTTATTTATAGCTAGCATGCGTGGAGAGAAATAAAACAGTCATTTAAAATGCTGTGCCACTATGAGCCTATTTCTTCCAGTTTCCTATTTCAGTATCTTATCTTGAAGAACAGAGAATTGGAAATCTGGTTATTTCCACATAAACATCCATTTGTAAATTAGACAGAGATTCAGTGAGGGAATGCCTCTGTATTAAGAAAGCAAAAGGCCAGATAGAGTTTTGTCACCAAAGCTGGAAACGTGACACTGTTTATACAGATGGTCACTGTCTCTGTTACAGCCATGCAACAGTTAAGTGCTTTTCCTTCTCCCACTCCTTATGGCACAGATTCTTGTCCTTCTGTTACAGAAAGCTCTGATGTGTCAATGGAGATGCCCCAGGTATTCTGATCCTTCAAGTTTTAAGGTTTTCTTCTGCTTGAAGCGATGCTCTCCATCCCTCCCTGCAGAAAATCAAAAGAATTCTCATCATTAAATTGCTAAAAGATAAAAAATTTAAAATAGGAGGCTGCAGTCTAACAAAAATCAAACAGAATTAGTAAAAACAAAGAGTTTCTCTTCAGGGAATATTATAAGTGTCTGCACAGATAAAAATATTAAACAAAAGTGTGCTCAGCTTTGTTTTGTGGGGACATGCAGAATGCTCAGCCATCTGTTGGAAATGGAAGGCTACCAAACATCACAGAGTCACACCTGGAGTCTGGAAGCTGAGCCTACATGGCAAATCCATACACTTATTGTGGAGTCTGCATGCCATCAGCCTTTCCTTTACCTTCTACTCAGTTTTACACTTTGCTGGCTGCTAAGCTGGAGTGCTTCAGTTTTTACAAGGGCAGAGCCCAATTCTGCAAAATAGCATTGGATGCTGCAGAGCTGCAGGCAGGACACCTGGCTGCGTGCTTGAAGGTTTTCAGAATTGGAGAGCATAAGACAAGCAGTGTTTGGAAGATCAGGGCCCCCACTCAAAGCCACTGGCATCAGGAAAACGCTTCATAATATTGTGTAGCTCAGGAAAAATTCTTCCATCTTTCATTCAGAAAAAGTAATCAAAAGGAAAATCCTTTAAGTATGAACTTTCACAGGCCACCAACCCATACCATGAAAAAAACCTTGAGACTTCCACGAATATCTGACTTAATCAAAACTCTGCCATACTTTTAATTCATATATAAACCTGTTTCTTGTGTCTCAGTAGTTGAGAGTATCCGCAACTTGAACAGTTGTTAACCAGGACGGGACCAAGGCAACAACAGTAAAACAAAATTTCTGGCAATCTCATTGAAAATCTTGCACAGATTCCTCACCTTGCCTCTGTTTACAGCAGAGAACTTGACGTTGACATTGGCTAAACAGTGCAAAAGTCACCGTTACAGTTGTTGAGCCCAAAAGGAAATAATTTCCAGTGCCTACTGGCAACTGGCAAAATAACAGATACAGACTGCACTTTTTAAAGTTCAGAAACCCATCCAACATTAATGCTGGTTTTCATAAAGTTACCTCAAATATAAAAATGATCCTTAAACTCTTCTATAATTTCAGTTGTTTTTTAATGCGGATTCCTGCTGGCATACCCACATTTGGAGAAGTCCTTAGGAAAGTATCTGTTTTCAATACCACACCACTCATCAGCTCAAAAGCCAAATAGATTTCTCAGAACTCCTGCTTGTTTAGCCATCTTTGTCTGTAGTCCTCCCAGTGGGATAGAATGAAATTAAATTTAAACTAGGCTTTAAATTATTTAGTTGGAGATAATTGAGTTTGGAAAGTCACACTGGAGCACCATCACCCTGGGAAGCAGCTGAACGTGATTTGAGGTGGGGGAGCAGGAGAAGTGAGCTGGCATGCCTGGCCCAGTGAAGGTGTCCCTGCACATGGCAGGGGGATTGGAACACCGTGGTCTTTAAGTTCCCTTCCCACCATCCTGTAATTCTATGTCACATTAAGTACAGAAAATTCCTCACAGTAAAATGCACAAGCTGCTCTCTTTCATTCTGGTTGTGCAAAAAACAATTTTGTGCATGCCTAAGAATGGCACCTTTTTTTTTCTCAGAAGGAATCAGGCCCTAAGGGGACTGGAAAGCCTAGTGAGCAAATGACCTCCTTTCTAGAGGGCCCACATCTTCCAAATAAAAGAAGCACAAGAAGAAGTTTGGTTTACATTATTAACTTATTGTGATTCCATGAAACCTCCAAGAAGGGACAAAGCTGACTTGGCCAGAATGGCTGTGTTGGTCTCACCACAGCTTTTAATTTCAGAGTACCACATACAGATTTCGTTGAGGAAAAGGTATTTTCTGGTCCAGTTATACCTGCATCTCTCGTAAAACGAGTCATTCGCATCCACTTTAAGCGGCAACACAATGTTCCCCCTTCTTTCTCCCCCCCCCCCCCCCCCCGCCGTCATCGAGGACCAGCATTTCCCGGGAATTATCCAGATGGAAGCAGAGCGGATCTAAGGCAGCTTTCCTCGGACCAACATTCCGGTTACCTTCTCAGAATACCCACACCCTGCCCTCGCAGAGTAGAAGAAAAAAAAATCCCCTCTGACTGATCCGCAAAGCAGCAA